>CAKAKR010055322.1:19477-37110 GCA_916700685.1 Adelosebastes latens
ACCCCCCCCCCCCCCCCCCCCCCCCAATGCCATATAAACTGCCTATTTCCTTCAGCGTAAGAAGCAGGAGTAGAAATCCTGGAACCTTGGAGAGGAAGTCGGAGCAATTAAAGAGCCATTAGCAGCACCTATCTGAAAAAGCCATTAATCAAGAAGCAGCAGTGCCGCTCACAATGGCATGCACAATGTACACCAAGGAGAATGAACGATGGATGATTAAATGAAAGATATCTCTATTTGTAAAGTGTCTCTCTGAGAAGCACTATTAAGACAGGTCCTATTTACACAGAGAAAGAAATCTGAAGAGGAGTCCTAGTACTGTCTCAGATTTGGACAAATGGACTCAAACCTACTTTTCCAAAGCATTCATTGGGATATAGGCACTGCGAAGACAAAAAGCTGAAGATAAAAATAAAAGGTTTTCTTACTGAAGAAGGTTTTCTTAAGTCAGAGTGAGAACTTCTGAGGTCATAAATCTAGATTATACAACATTTCAGCCACGCATTGCCTATTGAAAGGATAAGGCTGGTGATGGTCTATGTTTTTCTTATTGTAAAGAAATCCCATGAAAAGACCAAAACCTCAACATTTCCCTATCCTGTCTGTGGCACTCTACTGTGGCCCATTTAAAAAAAAAAAAGCAGGTCATAAATATATACCATTAAATTTAAAAAAAATAACTAAATAATTTCTAAAATCAACTGGGCACCGTAGTTTTAAGCAAATGTTAGTCAAACAGAAGTAAATGTGTTTGATGGAGACTATTTTCAGATGTGGATTGATCAACATTTGGGGCTTTAGTAAGTATTTAAGGGCGCCTACACAAGCCATAGTCCGTTTGGTTAGTCCGAATCAGTGTTAAATTGATACTTTTTTTTTTTTTTTCTATTTAGTCTGGTTCAGTTTCACAGTGTTCAAATTAAAGCAGACCAAATAAAAAAAATAAAAAATAAAAAGTTGCTGAGGGTCGTGAAGGAGCAAATTCATCTTTTTCATCTCGAGAGCTGCCACTTCTAAACAGGGATTTGTGGACTTTGATGCTGTCGAAGTTTTTTCACTTTGACTTGGCGCTGATCGAAGGCACACAAATCCCTTCTCCTCCAGTTTATGACTTTATAATAGTCACTATTTTTGCTGACTTTTTTTGGCATTTTCTGTATGTTCTCTTCGGATGTCAAGCAAACATCAGACTTCGGCAGAAGTCCATGTCAGTCCTCTCCCTCTCCCCTGTCGTTTACCTGTGTCCATCTCAACAAATGCCCGTACAGGCAGCCTGCACTTTGGTTCGCTTTAAAACGGTCCAAGGCCACCTCTCGCAAGCGGTCTTGGTCGGGTTGTTTAGGTCCGTACCAGAGTACGATTACTGCGTTCACAACCGCCCAAACGAGCCGCACCAGACGTTGATTAGAGCGGACTAAATGTTCTTAGACACCAGGCTGTTGTATGTCAATTTAAGTAAAGTTTTTTTATTTATGTATGTGGGAATGACTCAAAATAAACTACAGTGCCCATGTTCATTGTAACTAAGAAACCGGTCACTCAGTCAGAGTAAAAAATTAACAGTTGGCAAATGCGAGTACATTTAGTCTTTGTTGAGTAAATTATGGAGCCCACCTGCCACTCTGGCCGGTAGAAAAAAATACATTTTCTACACATGCTGGAGAATGCTGCTTGATTGCTGTCTCATCAGTCTGCTTGATCTGCCATGCTCCGACGTTACTGGTTCTTTTATCGGTACTTTTTTAATGTTTTTTTGTAATTTATTATCACACTGCAGCATCTCCTCTGCTTTTGGGGCTGAGCTCCTCCAACTACGCTCGTTACTGTAAGTGCAATAAAGTAGGGCTGTGCAATTATTCAAATTTCAATTTCATCCAACAATTACGAAAACAAGATAATCGATATAAAACGAGTAGCTGCTAGCTCGGCTAATGGCGAATTGTTACAAACAAGCTAAAACAAAAGCTGTCTGTATGTAGTCTAACTGATTAGCTTAGTTTGCCATGTATCTTAACATTTGGCAAATTCTTATAAACTTAGCTGCTGGCTGAGAGAAAGCAGCCCCTCCTCCCTCTACCAGTGGTTACCTGCAGGCAGTGAGTCACATCAGCAGAGGGAGGAGGACAGAGGACATCCTTTCTAAACTTCACACAGTATTCAGTAATCACTCCATAATTGTTATATTCTCAAACTCCTTAATAAACGATCTTTCTATCCTTCTTGCACTTAAAGGCGAATACCACTGACTCACTTCAAATGTCATACACTTTAGTGTTGAAACTGTGGAATTAATATTTCTGAATATAATTAGTGTTACTACTATTACTGCAAACTACTATAATATTGATTGAGAATCGCATATGAGACCAAAATGACATGCTAAATAGTAATAAAAGCAAACTGCAATGGTAAAAAACAATTTATTATTTTTGGCTCGTCTGGTTGGTCATTTTTTTTCATCTACCAGCCACCTTGGCCCGGTAAGCCAAAAAGTACATTTTGGACCCTGCACCCAGTGCAGCAGTGTAGCTTATTGATATGTTTTCTTTCATTTTTGGACAACAATGGAGGTCTATAGCACAGAGGAATAAGCGAACAAGCTGAGACTTGAACTACACAGACAATACTTGTTGGTAGGCTCAATATATTTTCATAGGATTTGTTGACAACAAAAATATAGAATATCACCATACTTACCACAACTACTGAAATGGTAAAGTGCATGCACATTTTAAAGGGAGAGGGATATAGAATATGAATACGGACATTATCGATTACATTACTCAGCCATATTGTATAAATACTGTCAAAAATATGGCAGCTGCACATTAATTAGGAGTATTGATAAAACATCAGGGACTCTGCTGGTTCAGCAGGCCACACATTATTAGGGAAAGGTTAAGTGCCCGGCCGACATTTAATTTCCTTCCTCCATCTCCCTCTCCCTGTGTCACTCTTCCCACTTCTGTCTTCTTCTTCTTCTTCTTCTTCTTCTTCTTCCACCTCTTTGATCCTCTCAATCTACATTTTTCCTCCCTCTTTCTCTTTCTTGTCCTCCTTCCTTTCAACATAAACACTTGAATCATAATTCCTTATATGAGATTTTATAGAAAGCTAAGCTGAGCTGCAAAGAAAAGTTGGTTTCCCATTGGTTCCCGACAGTCATTTCATGCACACACACACATACACACACACACACACCACATCTCACTGTCATTTAGCAGCATCCTCTTCAGCAACACGCTTGCAAGATGGATGCCCTCTCACACGCATTTATCCTCCAGCACCGCGGTGCTTTATTATCTAATTTTGACAGCCCGGTCCCGCCCATCGTGCCGCTGTACTGCTGCCGACGTTTCCCCCAGGGACAGTCTGGGCGAGGCCTCTGCTGAACCCAATCGCAAAGTGCTAAACGTGCAGCGCAGCTCGAATGCTAATTTACTGTAACCAACACGCTGAAAGACCTCCTGTCATTGCAGCTACCCCTTCAGCCCCGTCTTGGCTGTCCCCATTACTGCTCGCACCAAAAATACACACAAAACACGCACACATAAACAAACAGTCCAGGCTCGCTCAGCTGGGCTGACTTTTATTTTTATTTTTCTCTAGTCCATAAAAATCTGCATCTTCAATGCTGTCCAGGGTCCAAGGTTTACTGGGGCTGATAAAAATGATGATTTTGAGGGAGAGTGTCTGCGCCTGAGGGGGAGATGACAAGACAAGATTGAAATGTGTGTGCAGCTCTCCCAGTCGGCTGTGATGAGGGATGGCTGTCCGCTCCCTCTGAGGTCTGAGTGGATGAAACATTAAGCCACCTTAGGATAACTGATGGTGGGTTGATGAATGGTTGTAGTTAGCATCATCGCCATTCATCACCGCACCGAGAATGATTGTGATTCATCAAATCCGCTGGTTTGCATTAGGATTAGCTTATGCTTGTTTTTCACGTCATCCGAACGGCGAGGCTTGTCATCAAGGTGTGACAGCCAGCCTCATCAGACTGTCATACTTTACCTTGACAAGTGAAAAAGATGTATTTGGGTTTGCTTGGCCGACTTTAAGCCACAGACAATATAGAGAGGATGTAAAGACATTAAATCTGAGGCAAAAGTTGCAAGAATATGTGTGATCTTCTTCCTCCAATAATCAGCAGAAAAGAGCATACGCAGATGGTGTTGCACATATCATATGTGATTCAAGCATTTTTCCTTTCTGGTCTCATACTTTACCAAAGTGAGATAGAAAACTCTGAAATGGACTGTCAGCCCAAAGCCTACCATTCAGCCCATGATGGAGTGGGAAATCAGGTATTTTCCTTAGAGCAGGCAGTGCTCACTGAATACCTTCTCCAGTGTTTCAAATGGCACAGGGGAGGAGTTTTCCTCCCGGCATTTATGACCCATGGTTCTGTATATTACGTCTCTTTGCGTGGAATTGGATCCAGTGTTTTTTAACACAGTAAAATCGGCATTTATCTTAGAATTCAAAGTCGTCTTACCCTCCTCGCCTGTTATTTCCATCGTTTTTGAATTGTGGCAAAGTCTTTGGTGACGTAGGGAGGCAGTGTATGAAATCAGCTCTATCTTTGTTTTGTATTTCTTCCTGAAATGAGCAAATGTCATCAGCCAGAAAGACACGTTTTTACTCTGCCTACTCGCTTCTCCATAACAACAATGAAAACTCTGTGATTCGAAGATGAATAAGATGCTAAAAAGAACATTATTCTCACAAATCTCTGTTTTTTTCAACAAAACAATGAGTGGTTTTGGCAAAAAAAATATATTTTGGTTTAGACAATTGTCAAAGCAAACTTGGGGGCGTTAGCCCTCGTGGACTTGAGACTCTTTGTGGCACTTTTCGCCCCCTCCTAAAATCGGATAATCCTCATTTTATGTCCACGGTTTGCCACTGTCGTGCGGTGCTTCAGCCATTGAATTGGTAATTTCATTCCAATCCCCCCCAAGGCTCACCCTGCAGTCCTAACCGCCCCCTCCTCCCTTTCCCAATCCTTACATGCAGGCCCTGCATTTGGTCAAATTGCCTAAACCCTGAGCGATTGTAATTTCTGAAGAGCCTGCCGAGTGGTGCTTTGAAGGAGGGGAGGAAGGAGGAGGGCAGAGCAAGACTGGGAAAAAAAAGAAGAGGCAGTGATGGCAATGGCATTGGGCATGCAGGAGCTAGAAGCTAGGTGAGAGCAGGAAGAGGTGTGGAGGATGGATGGATGGGGAGGCGGTGTTAAGTGCTCTCGTGGAGGAGTCGAGCCCTCCCTCTCGCTGGTCGCAGCCTCGCTCTCGGCGGTCTGATCCCCTTTGAAGCAATTACCCTTTTACCTGGACAAGCTCATCACAGAATCACTCCGGTCACCCCCAGCACATCTCCAACCCAACACCACTCCAACAACGCTGGACTCCAACCAAGACATCAAAATGCCGGAGGGAAGCGGAGATAGTAGACAAAGTTGGGCACAAACAGGGGTTGCACCCAAAAATCTAAATAAGTACAACACCACCTTAAACTAGAGCCTCGAAAATTACCATGGAGTTGAACCACCAAAAAACATTAAAGGAATACTACATTTTATTACAACTTTGGTTATATTTTTGTTGCTCTGGACAGTTTTTATCAGTTATGATGAAATTGTTCTCATCACAGCAATTGCTAAGATCATGTAACGCAGCACCTATAGGTGACAACAAGCACAAGCAGCCACACAATCAGAGAGGTTGAAAATAAAACCCACAGGTTAGTCAGATTTGTTTAGGCAATCATAAAATTACAACCCAAACTGTCTTAAATATCCACCACAGCTGACAGACTGGCTTCCTACTTCAACTTTGACCAACCATACTTGGCATAGTTGTGCACACTCATGCTTTTGCTTTGCAAAGAGGGATTACTACACATAGTAAAAATAAATCATAGCTCAATATAACACTGACACAATACTTGGGTTGTTGTGGCTGTTGGGTTATTTACCCAAACAACAATATGGTTATTTTCAGGGTTTTTCCTGGCTCAAA
This sequence comes from Adelosebastes latens, assembly GCA_916700685.1. NCBI lineage: Eukaryota > Metazoa > Chordata > Actinopteri > Perciformes > Sebastidae > Adelosebastes > Adelosebastes latens. Next base: position 25,498 of record CAKAKR010055322.1, read on the forward strand.
ATGAGACGGAGGTGGTAACATCCTGATCATGTGCACACAAATATGGACCACATTTGGCACGTTTGTGCTAAAATGCGGTAGTCAGTAGTGTCTATTATGTTAATCCCTGGATATTGAATGTTCATCTGCAATTTTCTGTAGTTGTCCCAGTAATATTTATTCCTAAAGTGTACTGAAGTAGCATATCACATGACATGGTTAAGCTATGTTTGAGACTGAGAATGTGAACACAAATACTGATATACTAAAGATCTAGAAAGACAATTCTACTGTATATTATTATATTATTATTATATAATATTATTTACACAAAGTAGGGCTGCACGATCATGCTAATCATAATTATTTTGATCAATATTGAGATCACGATTATTTATTATTTATTCATTGATTTTAGGGGCAAAATATATTTATTGCAAATTTACCTTTAAATTAACAGAGAGCTGCTTTCACTTCCACGTTGTGCTAAATTCCAACTGTCAAAAACTCTAAATGTTATTATTTTACTTAGTTAATGTCATCTATAGTGGTTGTATATATAAAAACACACAATTCAAATGATTAGGAAAGAAATGATTGCATTTTTATTGATAAAAAAATCTTGGCATTAGTCGTTCTAATTATATGTTAGAAGCTGCTTCGACCTAGTGTTAGGAAGTTAAACAGGTCATAATTCTCTCTCTAATATCTATTTTATATTGCTGTGAAAACATCTCTTTCAAACAACTGTAGTTATTCAAGTTTCTCGCCAAAAACAAAGTTTTTCAAGATTAAATTTGAACGCATCAAGATAGCATTATAATATACCATCCCCCAATACTCATTTTACTGAGTAGAGCTTGAACGCACCATAAGTACCTTAACGGAGCTGTGTAGCTCAGGTCCAGACGGGCCGGTCATTGTGATTACTCTGAGCAGCATCATGGGAATGAATTGCAATATAAGAAGTGTCTGTTTAGGTTAGTTTTTCCAAATGTTTGAAGGTTGTTCCTCCATGGCTTATTTTGGACTTTATTTTATTTGTGACAAATTGCAGTTTTATGTCCTCTTCACTCGCGCTGAAGATCTTCCACACCGACAGCATGTGTGTGTGTGACGTTACTGACTGTGCCGCTGTGTGCTGACGTAAAATCACTCGATTAATGCAGCAGAGTTTTCTATAAGCGTAGAACGTATTTTAAACGTTAATATCGCAGTCGATCATGTTCATTTAATTGTGGGAAGCCAAAATCAAGATTGCGATTAATATTCGATTAATTGTGCAGCCCAAACATAAAGGTAGATCTCCTGTTTTTGAAGCATTTAACAAAGAATTTAAAAATGATTGTATTTTAAGTATCCCCCCTCACACACTTTAACAAGACACTTTTATAAGACAGCCTATCTTTTTTTTATATAATTTATTTTGATTATTTTACTTACTAATTTAAGATTATATTCTTTTATCTGTAGGCCTATTTGTCATGTTCTCAGCTGTCTTTTCGAACATTTGTAATTGCTAAAGTGGGAAAAAAGTTGATTAAATATAAAAAATGAATTTAAAAAACAACTTTATTTCCTTACATTTCACCGTTGTTAACAGATGCTCACTGGCTTTGTAGTCGCAGTAGAAGACGGCATTCAGATGCACATGTTCATATAAAACTATATTAAAATATCAAATGGCAGGGGAATAGGAGACTAATAATGACCTCATCAGCTTTCCATGTTCAATGATTGATCGCGGAATGTTTGGTTTTCTTTAGTGATTTTTTTTTTTTGCTGTGGTGGCAAAGATGTTACCAGCGGAAACTCTGGGCCGCATTTTTATTTTGAAAGCACAATGACCGATGGTGTAATTTCATCACTCAGTCAGTCAGTCAGTCAGTCAGTCAGTCAGTCAGTCAGTCAGTCATCCAGTGACAGACTTTTGCATTTATAGGGCTGGCTACATCTTTGCTGTGGTCCTTTTCTTCCACTTTGGCAGTTTTGGCCGAGCTTTTCCCGGTTCACTGTGCTGATTACGATACAGCGCCACCACATCGGTGTAATACCGCAATTGCCGTTAAAATGACAGAAATCCACCAAGTGCAATGCTTGTTAGAAAATAGTGTTTTCCATGAAGACACCCGTCAGAGTTTTGCCGAGAGCTTGAGGCGGAACGTAGTTTGAAGGAGACCGCCGCCTCGTAATTCTCTATGTAGGAAAAACCCTGGTTATTTTGACTCAGTGCTAGACACAATAAGAGAGACAAAATTTACCTTAAATTGTCACAAGTTCATTGTTGTGTACATTAGGGCTGCACAATTATGGCCAAAATGATAATCAGGATTATTTTTGATCAATATTGAGATCACGATTATTTATCACAATTGTTCATTGCTTTTAAGGACAAAACATTTTTATCGCACTTTCACATTTAAATAAACAGAGCACTGCTTTCACTTCCATGTTGTGCTACATTCCTGCTAATGTACAAATCTTTGCATCAAAATCCGACTGGTCCGTATTCACAGTGCTTCTCCTAAACTAAATAAAATTGTACCAAAACTTTTTACCCAAAATTAAGTCAACAGAGCACTGCTTTCACTTTCACGTTCATGTTGTGCTACATTCCTTCTAATTAACGAACATTTGCATCAAAATAAGATTTAAAATAACGTTCTTATTCACCTGAATTCAGTGCATTTTCGTTTTGCCCATCTGCTCTCTGTTAAAACAAGTAATACTCTTCTAATCTGGACTATAGCCGCAAAATTCAGGAACGTTTTCCACAGGCTGTCGCCCTATGGTGCGCGCACAACGTTGTGACATCTCCCCAAAAGGGAATCCAGAACATCTCGATCGCCCCCTGGTGGCTGGCTGTTAGTTTAGGAAGCGCTTGATTTGATATGCAGCGGAGTTTTCTATGAGCGGAGCGCACATTTTAAACACCAACATCGCAGTCGATCAAACCAAAATCGGGATCATAATTAGTATTCGATTAATTGTGTAGCCCTAGTGTACATATGACATTCAAAATTGTAAAGAATACACGTATTAATAATCTCCGATTTGACCTCTAAATAAAGTTGTAGTTAATCTGGCAAAACTGTGGGCTCATTTTGACCTGCATGCTTGTCTGACATGTTGCCCTGTTGGACCTATTTTCAGCAATGACCCTGTGTTATCATAACCGATAGATCTGATGTCGTTTAAGTATAACCAAACTTGTAATAAACCATAGTTTGCCTTTAAAAGCTTTCCATTGCAGGTCTATTGTATTGCATGTCTTTAGACTGTACAGATGTTTCTGTTTTGTGTCCACACCCCTGTATATGTATGCTCTGCCCTCGACTAACCCCCCCGCATGCATTTCAGCAGACACGGTGGTAAACAAGCACCATGTTGTTGATAAGAAGCATAAGATCATTCCACACACAGTGCTGAATATTGGCTGAATCAATTAACTGTGGATTCTTTCTCACAAACAGACAAAAGGTTGCCTTATAAGAATAAAGCAGGATATTTCCAGCTGTGGAGGTTTGACTCTAAGCATGTGTTTTTCTTGTTGTTATTTTTTCATCCAGTGAGGGGTAACAACTTAAGAGAAGCAGAGCAGTTTGCTCTGTTCCAACATCATGAAGATGCACAAAAGCTTTCCACTTGGATGTGTGAGTATATACAGTATGAATATATATATGCGTGCGTGTGTGTGTGCGCCTGTTTGTGTGTCTGGCTGCGTGTGCGTGCCTGTCTACAATTTGGGCTCACACATCGTCCTGTCAGGGGTCTGTGCAGCTAATCTTTATGCACTCTGTGACCTCCTCACTGCAAACCCTGCTAAATATATTATTCCCCTGGGCCTTTCATTGCTGCTTGGTGTCAGAAATCAATATGTATGAGGCGCGTAGATGGGAATTTCTAATAGATCTCTGCGGCCCCGCGCTGCTCTTCAATATCTGCCTTGGACTATTAGTGCCGGCTCAGTGGCGGTGAAATAACCGAGATAATCTTTTAAGGTACCTTTCTTAAGGTGGAACGGTAACTCCCGCTCTGCATTTCCTCCTCCCTTCACCTGACTGCTGCAGATGGATTTATCATGTAGGGATGTTTATCCAAAGTGGTCTCTGTGATTTGAACTGCCTTTTTTTAAAGGGTTTTTACAGTTGCAGTTGTGTCTGATGTCAGTTCTTTAGTAAAATATCACTGAAAATGGAAAATCCAGTGACAATTTTTGCCATTTAATTATGTAGAAACTAAAAATATCATCTCAAAACAACATAATGATTCTTCACAAGTGGCCACACATCTTTCTCATATAAATATAGATACATATAGATGTTTTCTTTACGTCTAAATGCTGATGTGAGAGCCATATTTTTGTTGGTACATTCGTGCATGTGTGTGGGGGCGTGTAGGTGCAAGTGTGTCTGGAGGGATGTGCCACAGTGCTAATTGCCCATATTCCTAATGCGGGGATGATTTGCTGCAGCACTTAGCTGCAGCAGCACAGGAACCTGACTCTAGTTTCTGTCTCTCTCCCCTCCACCACCTACAACCCCCCCCCCCCTGCCGCCACCACCTCCCCGCCTCCCTCCCCACTACGTTGAGGAGGAGAAGAAGAGACATCCGGCATCAGCAGGCAGTTAGGGGAATGGCGGGAGAGGTGGAGGGAAGGAGAAGGCGGGGGGTTTGGGGGGTGGTGGGGAGCAGGAAGAGGAGGCGAAGTGGGGGTGGAGGGGTGGTGGTGGTTGGCTCAGACAGCGTGTGGTCTCGAGGGAGGGAGAGAGGCTGAAATTATTCTACGGTCACAGGCTTTTTTTCCCCCCTCTCCATCTCCCGGCGAGGACCTCGGTGTATAATCCTTGGCGCTCGCCTGGCTCGTATATCTGCCGTCCCTGAGACAAAGGTTATATCTCTCTCCTTCAGGACCACTGGCCGCTGACCGGAGACCACAAACCTGCTCTATTATCACCACATCATCAGCCCCTGTGGAGGAAAATTAATCACACCAATGACCTTAATTTTTCAAAGATTTATCATGTATATTTATCCAATCTGGAGACAAAATGATAACATAGCGATAGGTCGTATTAAGATGAGCCTACCTGGAGTGTCTCGATGTGCTCATTAACGTTATTGGTGCTTTGCCGTGTTCCTCAGGTATCAGTGTTTCTTTGTTGACACGTCGGCCCGGAGATGCACGTAATTCCACTCATTCACAAACGCTTCTCATCTCTTTCCCTCCTCGCTCGTGAAGCATCATAAAGCCACGGCCCTGACTGTGAGCACCCATAAGATGAGAATAATTACTAGGCTCTTATTCCCTCTCTGCCATTACAGTCTCTCCTTGGCTCAGGCATTACCTAATCTCGGTGCAGCCACTTGATACCAATCGTAAGCGTGGAATTATCAAGAGATATTTAGATGTAATGCAACTTTGTCGCCTGTAGGGATGCACCGATACCGGATCAGATATTGGGCCAATAATGACTCAAATAGCTGCAATTGGATATCAATGACAATGGGGCCGATCTATTAAATTAAATTTTATGTTTATATACTACAAATATTATACTGGAATTGTAATTCTTGTTGAAGTTTTGACCAATTTGTTGCTGCATTAAAAAGGTTTACACCTGAAATGTAATTCCTGTTAATTCTGAAGATTTTTTTGCCAAGTTGTTGATGTACGATTTATTAATTTAATGATAAATAACAATTCACTAAATTTGTATTTATTTGTTACATTTTGTTTTACAAAGTTAGGAAAGCAATGTTTAAGTCAAGTCTGATGTTGCCTTACACATAAAAGAATGATCCCAGTCACTTCCACACAGTGACGCATACAGCTTATTAATTAAACACTGGTATCGGATCGGTACTCGGTATCGGCCCAAGTATCGCTATCGGTATTGTGACTGAAAAAGTCGTATTTGTGCATCCCTAGTTGCCTGTGTCAATTGGAGCGTTGTGGAGGTTTGGGATTCATTAAGGTTGGTGTTAAAACCTCATTGCTCTGTGGACGGAGGTGTGAAACAGCTCAGTTAACGGCTCAAATAAGGAGAAAATTCAAAATAAAGGAGTGAGTGACATTAGGAATGAGAGAACAGATGGAGAGAGGGGTGCAGAGCAGGAAACAGAAATTCAGGGAAAAAGGGACAAAAGAAAAGAAACAATACTGTGAAGGCTGTCAGAAAGAGGCTGAAAAGAGAAAGAAATGAAGGAAATATAAACATAAATCTCCTCCTGTTTAGTGTGGGGAGCCCCTGATGGGCTGTGTCTAAGTTTGGGCATCCAGGTACACTACACGGCCATGATACCTCCCTTCCACATAAACACACCCACACACACACACACTAAAACACACACCAGGCCCTCCTCTCTCATGCTGCTCATCTCAATAATTACCTCCCCCAGGTACCGGTACACAGGGATACACCACACACGTGCTGCCACCGGGGGCACTGCGCCAGGGAGAGCAGACGGCAGCCATTCAGGGGGCAGTGAGGAGGAAAAGGGGTGTAGGAGTGATGATGATGTGTGTGCGAGGGGAGGGGGGGCATGTGGTGGTGTAGGAAAACATCAGGGGGAATTGGCTTCTGAAAGACAGGCGTCGTGGCAGGCGTACGGTCTCCTAATTACGCAAGGTCTCCTACCGCCATTAGGAGCTGTCAGTAACATGAGGGGACGCAACCAGCCGCTGGAGAACAGGAGTCCACCGCAATCCGCCACAGACACTGTGTGTGTGTGTGTGTGTATGTGTGTGTGTGTGTGTGTGTGTGTTGAAGCCTTCGCATGTGGCTTTGGCTTGAACTGACTTTTTTTTTGTTTAATTCAGTGTTTTGAGCTGTAGGAGAACCACTGCTGATAAACGTATTCACCATGTGCAGAGATGTTGGATACTGACATTATAATGGAATATTAAACATTTCATTAATATAGCCGTGAGGACGTGCTTGTGACTTGAGGTTTATACCTTTTTCATCTTGTTCATCTAGGTTTGTGCTTGAAGATTATTTTTTCATTATCACCAAAAGAGATTCATGTCTAATCCTGTGAAAGCGTGGATTCATTTTCTTTCTTTTTTTTTGGTACGTTGTGTTGTCTTTGTGTATTTTTGCAAACCCAATCAAGTAGATTTCCTTATTTGATAATAAAGTTAAACTTGAACTTGACTAGAGCTGCAACAATGAATCAATTAGTTGTCAACTATTAAAATTAATCGACAACTATTTTCATAATCGATTTGAGTCATTTTTTAAGAAAAACAAAGTCTAAATTCTTTCCAGCTTCTTAAAATGTTAATATTTTCTGGTTTCTTTACTCCTCTATGACAGTAAACTGAATATCTTTGAGTTGTGGACAAAACAAGACATTTGAGGACGTCATCTTGGGCTCTGGGAAACACTGATCAACGTTTTTCACCATTTTCTGACATGTTGTAGACCAAACAACTAATCGAGTAATCGAGAAAATAATCGACAATGAAAATAATGGTTAGTTGCTTCCCTAAAAACTTGACTTAATAGCAGTCAAATAAAATAAAAATATATATTGGTCACCAGTATCAAATTCCTTAACTTTCAGTTCCCCGCATGGAAACAGGTGTATATTCTGTGTGCAATATATCTTGAAATACAGACATGACCATCCCTAATGCAAATCTGGTTGGTAAACCAACACATTAAATTACATTGTTGCTCAACATGCTTAAACACATATATATACAGTCACTGGCAAAGATCCAACATAGAAAGCAGATAGAGTCTGATGACATCCAGCTTTACTATTTACTTATAATCAGGTAATATTATGTTTTATATAATGTTTTTCAATCCTTAGACTGTGATATTGTGGCTGTGAGAGTAATGAAATTGCATTTGTATAAGAAGAAAAATAAGCAGATAATAATTCCTGACTTTGTGAGGGTGATGTGAAAAGTCATTTGTATAGCAGTTTGCACAATTACTACTAAATGTATCATTACTATCAGAAACAAGCCCGTGGTTCAGACACTGCACGCTTGTCTGGTACTGAGGTCAGTGTCCGTGTCATGTCTGTCTGCATATGGTCCCCATGTGCCTGGCCTGTAGTTGACTGGATGAGGTCTGTGGAGCTTTGTCCCCTCTGATGTTCTGTCACAGCTGGGATGGGGTGAAGTTTACCAACCTGGCAACAAGCCAAGTGAGTTTCTAGGTCTGCTCCTACTGTACTGATCTGCACCTGTGCAGCTGTTCACTGAATCCACAAACAAACCATGTAAAAGGGAGCAGACACACACGGCAGCGACAAAGCACAGTGCTCTATGTCAAAATAAGAAACTTGAAATAAGTAAATAAGAAAAAGAGAGTACTTTTGCCAGACTGTGATGCATCCTGGGATATACTACCACCACAAATTGCACTTTTATCATGGAACATTGGATTTTTACTAATCAATAAACCTGGCTGTTTTCATGTTAGTGGAAACAATACAATCACTTCATTTATTTATGATGGAATGGAGCTTCTACTAACTTAAGCACTGCTGCATCCAACTTTATATCAAATACACACCTGCGATCTTTCCAACCAGGTCACTTATGTGAATCGTGCAGATCGGACGAGTTTGGGCCGAACGTGTCCATCAAAACTTGAGGTAAGCTTTTACTTTCGTAGTGAACATTAACGCGTTGTTACTCTTGTCATGTTTGGAGGCTACATTTCGGCACTTTATTTGCTCAGGCTAAAGTCAATTATGCAAGAATGACTGTCCATGGCATGCAAGAGTTTGCTGTGGGCCAAGTTTGATTACCTGCATCCTGAGCAAATAACGTGCATGAACTGCCTTACAGAACAACGCAACGTAGATAATGTTGCGCACTGTTTAAAGTCACCTTCCTGATATGCAATGTTAGCTTATCTTGCTAGCATTAGCTTCATGGCGTTTCTCAACTCAGTTACCACTGGTGGAAAGTACATTCACTCAAGTACTGTACTTTAAATTTAAATTAGGGCTGTCAAAGTTAACGCAATAAGAAACACGTTAACCCAAATTTGTTTTATCGCCACTAATTTCTTTAAGGCATTAACACAACTCGCAATTTTTAGGTTGTAGCTGGCTCAGTTTTAAAGATAGAGTGAGGATACTGGCATCATATGAAACTAGAAAACCTCAGGAATCTTATGGTAACAACCATACTGGTCATACTAGCTTGTCGCGAGGGAGGTTAAATAACGCTCTAAACTTGCGCTAAATGTTGGTGAGGAAAAACTGGCATGGCCATGTTCAAAGGGGTCCCTTAACTTCTGACCTCCAGATCAGTGAATGTAAATGTGTTCTATGGGTACCCACGAGTCTCCCCTTTACAGACATGCCCACTTTATGATAATCACATGCAGTTTGGGGCAAGTCATAGTCAAGTCAGCACACTGACACACTGACAGCTGTTGTTGCCTGTTGGGCTGCAGTTTGCCATGTTGTGATTGGAGCATATTGTTTTATGTTAAATGCAGTACCTGTGAGGGTTTCTGGACAATATCTGTCATTGTTTTGTGTTGCTAATTGATTTCCAGTATTAAATATATACATACATTTGCATAAAGCAAACGTATATTATTAAATATTTGCCCACTCCCATGTTGATAAGAGTATTAAATACTTGACAAATCTCCCTTTAAGATACACTTTGAACAAAAGTGTGATTAAGTTGCGATTAATCATGGACAATCATGCGAAATAATGACACACTGACAGCTGTTGTTGCCTGTTGGGCTGCAGTTTGTTATGATTTGAGCATATTGTTTTATGCTAAATGCAGTACCTGTGAGGGTTTCTGGACAATAGTTCTCATTGTTTTGTCTCGTTGATTTCTGATAAGAAATATATACATTTGCATAAAGCAGCATATTTTCCCACGTCCATGTTGATAAGAGTATTAAATACTTGACAAATCTCCGATTTGACAGCCCTAATTAAAATGTAACCTTTAAAGCCCCACATTTAACAGCTGCAACATTAAAGTGATGAAAATCCAAGAATACATTATATATTATGCAATAAAACATATTTGTTTATGAAAACAATATGTTGTTTTCTTGTATTCTCATCTCCAAATGCTCCAAATGCGTATTATTATATTATATTATTATTATATTATCATTTGCGTATTAAAATTACTCAAATTTTCTTATGGGGAAGATTACCCCGGACTCCCCTACCTGACTTTAGTCTTGTACCTTTTCACCTTTTTCCACTACCATAGAGTTTGTAGGTCTGCAAATAATATTTAACAAAGTGAATAACAATATATAGATTAGTTGACAGTCTTGCCCTGCTAGCTAGGCTTTGCCAGAGCACCAGTCTGATTTATAAAAGTAATATTTGTGGCTTTCCAAACACCCCTAACAATACTGAAATCAAGTAATGCAACAACATATTGACAGCTTACACGGAAGAAAATAACTAAAACAGCAATAATTGCTCTCACTTGCTATCATTTCATCTTTTTGAAAACTACTTTTATGGACCAATTATATTTGAGGAGTTTTGTAGCACTTCAAGGGTCCTCTATAGGGTTGCACTTTCTAACAAAGTGCATCATGTTAGTCAATAGATTCACAGTGGTGCACCTTGCTTTTCTGGGTCCATTTTTTGGTTTGGTGGTATATTTTTTAACCAGACACGGCAATGTCAGTCAGCCGGTTCACCACTGTGGTCCGGGCTGAAATATCTCACCGACTCTTGGACATATGACATTTTGAACAGACGTTAATGGGTGAAGCCTACTGACTTTGCTGACACCTGACTTTTTATCAGGTCAAAATTTCCATTTGCACAATAATTTGGTTCATGACCAAATACTTGCAAGAATGAGGACGTTAGCAGCCGCTCCTGGTTCCGGAAGTAAAAGTTCAATTTATTTTTCTCATAGACAATATTACTGAATCACAGTTGGAGCAATTCTACATCTTAGATGGACATGAAACTCTCACAGTTAATTCATTCGTAAGAAAGATAAGCAACTGTGACTGATTATATCAGCTTCTTTGTGTAAAAAAGTAAAATATACAAGTCCGTGTTAGGGTTGTTCAAATTTGTATTATTAATTAAATTAAATTAATTAAATTATAAGTACTGTATTTTGAATCTGTTACCGCTCTGTTTCGTACCTCTGACTGGGTTCTTTTCCATAGCACCTATAGAAATGGTGGCAGAGGCTCATGGGCATTGTAGTATTTAGAGTCATCTACCATTTGAAACTGATGGAAATAACATGATTTCTAAGAAACTAAATTTAGATAAGTAAAACTGCTGGCAATAACATGAAGCCAGTCAAGAAAATGGTAATGCCTGCACACACCTCCATGCCACAATATTTTCATTGACTATGTTTCGATCCTGCTTGGATCTTTTGTCAGGTCAAAATGTTTGAAAAGTGGAAACCACACCCATATTTCTTAACACAACACAACACAACACAACACAACACAACACAACACAACACAACACAACACAACAAGAGCCCAGACCTCCGCCAAGGTGCCTGACTTTAAAAACAGCTCACAGCTCCCAGCTGGCGGTACCGTGAGGTGGTCGGCTTATTATTAACGCGGTGTGTTTCCGTGTAACGTATCGGCGGATGCCTCTCTCATTCAGCAGCCTTGTTAT
>CAKAKR010055322.1:37130-47546 GCA_916700685.1 Adelosebastes latens
ATTTTCATTGACTATGTTTCGATCCTGCTTGGATCTTTTGTCAGGTCAAAATGTTTGAAAAGTGGAAACCACACCCATATTTATATGTAAAGCACACCAAAAGGCAAACAAGACTCTATGATGGCAGGTGTAGTCCATCCAAAGCACCAGCGTATTAAAAACATCCACAAACAATTCACAGTTTGATAAAGTACACAAAAACAGTAATACTAAAGCCATATTTCTTAACACAACACAACACAACACAACACAACACAACACAACACAACAAGAGCCCAGACCTCCGCCAAGGTGCCTGACTTTAAAAACAGCTCCCAGCTGGCGGTACCGTGAGGTGGTCGGCTTATTATTAACGCGGTGTGTTTCCGTGTAACGTGTCGGCGGATGCCTCTCTCATTCAGCTGCCTAGTTATGTCTGTATAACGTTACACTACGTTGTCTGTCATCCCGCCATCTACCGCTTTTTTCTTTCTCACCGCGGACGGCCATCAGCTCCCACACACACATCCACACACGTATCTCTCTGCTCGAAGAAGGAAGAAGGTGTGGTCATGCGTCATCAACGCGCCATCAGTCACACTGTGTTATACCCTGTGGTCTTAATGCTCAGGCTAATCGGAATTTTAAAAAAAAATCCTGAATCCGTATCATGCTCTGGATCGCCACCAAAAACTAACGGATTGTTCACTGTGCTACACTCCACCCCTCCAAAATAATTCATTCAAATCCGTCGCGAACTTTTGGAGTAATCCTGCTAACAGACAAACAAACAAACAAACAAACAAACAAACAAACAAACAAACAAACAAACAAACAAACCAACGCCGGTGAAAACATAACCTCACTGGCCCAAGGCCTTTGGCCTTGGCGGAGGTAATAAACCCATACATTATGTGGGAGGCTCCTGTGTTTCAATGTGAAGTAACATTGAGGATATCATTAAAAGAAAAAAAATGAAATTGCAATACAGAATGGGGAATAACACTTATGGATCAAGCAGCTCTGCTCACTCCCCAACTCTGTTAATAAATGTTAACATGCTGACACGCTAAAGTAAGATGGTCACTATGGTTACCTGCTAAACATCTGTAAAGTATTTAAGTATAAGCGTTAAGTATGATTTGGGCTTTAGCATTAGTTTCTTAATGCTGGGGATAACTGGCCAAACATAGACGACTAACTTACTTTCTCAACTTAATCCAACAGTAACAGACATGGTCTCTGGGGTACGTAAAAAGGCATTCTGGGAAATGTAGGATATTATTTACTAAAATAGACATGGACGAGGTATGTGGTACAAGGTACAAGGAAATAAACATAAAATAATTGCTGGGATGCACCGAACATCACTGATTTATTACACACAGCAGTGCAAGAGGATGTGTGGGTGGAATTTAATGAAAGAGCTGGAAAGAGCATATTGGGACAGCTGCATGCGTTTGTGTGTGTGTGTGTATTAGGAAAAGGCTTTTATATGTGCCAATACACTTGCACATTCAGGCTGTGTTTTGCCCCTTTAAGTCGTCTTCTTTTATATATAAAAAAAGAAAATGTTGAAGAAACCAAGCTGAACACAAACAGTTCTCTGTGGATCTCCAGCACAGTGTGGCAGCAGGTATTAGACATCCACACTACGTCACACTGTGTTGTCTACCAGCCCATTGCAGCTGCCGTGGTGATAGCCCACCGCACCCCCGCGCACGCACACGCACACACACACACACACACACACACACACACATACACAGACACACACCACTTTCTCTTTGCCTGTCCCATGTGCCTTCCCCTTTAAAGAGACACACGGGTGGCTGCGCTCCACTTGACATGTGGGCCCGTATTCTCACCTTAGAGACGGAGGATGGGCATGGTTGCACGCTTTGATGGCTTAATTACCGCTGTGGAAACAGGAGTGGCTAGAGAAAGAGGGAGAGGGAGGGAGAGAGAGGGAGAGAGGGTTATGTGCAAGTGTTAGCAGCGCTGATAAGCTTGTGAGGATCGTTAGCGTGAGACTAAAATGGCACGGAGGTCCCATAAGGCATCTTAAATGTATGTGCTTTGGGTGAGGGGAATTCTGAGGCTTAGGCTATTTAGGCTCATTGAATAAGGGCGTATTTTGTACGGTTTGTGATCATATTATAACTGCACTCTGCTGAGATATTTTATTGATTTCTAATAAGTTGCTGCCTGCTGTGATTTTACCATCACGAAAAACTCTTCTTGCTGAATGCTGAAACACAGAAACCCATAAACGCTGACAGGATACAGCAAGATTCTATATTTTTCTTATTGTCAGAAAATCTCATGAAAAGACTAAAACCAGTATTGTCTCATAAGGCTTATCCACCTCCATTGTTGCCCAAATACTATTAAAAACACATCATTGAGCCACACCTTTACTAGTGCTGGGATGATACACCTGTCTACCGATTCAATACTATCACGATACTTGGGCGCCGATTCGATATGTATTGCGATTTTTAAGTGTTGCGATTCAATATTAAGATTTATTGCGATTTTTGTTAACTTTTTCAACACTAGAACATGAAGGGAAAAAGTTGAATCATACACTTCTAGGGACTTTTACTTTGGAAAATATCTAAATTAATACGGTAAAAATGTTTGATTTTCAGCATGTACGTAGTCAGAGATGTCCTGAAGTCAAATATATCAGTCTTTGTCAGGAATTATTTATTAATACATATCCCTCACAAATAAGTGGTGTTTTCTTTTTAATTTACAAGGGACATGTAATGTTTTAAACTACTGGTGATTATAATCCAATCAATCTTATTTCCATATATGTATTTTGTATGTACAGTTCCTCTTGTTAACACCTTATTTTGAAAACCAGATGTAGTCACACGTGTATACTTCCGCTACTTCACCAAGTCCGTTGCTAGCTCTCCCGTCAGCTCCGTTCTCTCCATACATCCATGGTCAGCTCCATCGGGGCCTTTTGAATGCATTTAACATAAATGTCAGTATCTGGGTGCTCTACAGTTGTAGCGTCGGCTGATTTGACCACGGAGATAAGAGTGATGGCCGGCTTGACTGCACGGTACCTTCATATGTGTATTGGACCAAATGTGTATTAATCCGCAGCTGAAAATAGTCCCCAATAAATGCACTATTTACTACTGTCTGAGTAACATTTGCTGAAAACCACAGTTCCTAGCTGTTGTAGGAAATTACTGAGCTTTTTAAAAAAAGAAACTGTATATCTGTGACCCATTCTTTACATCCTTTTACAGATATACATCTTCATTAGGAACGAGTGCCACAGACAGGGTTGGGACATTAGAAAGCATGAAGAGACGGAGTAATGCATTGTTGGTTTTGGTCTTTTCATCTGATGTGTTGACAATTACGAAAATATATGTATCTGTGCTATAGATGTAACTCAATACAAGGTTTACAAGGCACAAACTTTACTTGAACATCAGCCAATTGAGGAGATGATTTACATGTGAAATCAGTGTTAGAGCACAGACCTACACTTGAATATCTCTACAGTACATTAAGGCACAGACCCGCCACCCCAGATGTTTAAATCTGCATGCATGTATTGGACCTTTTTAATTAGCATTGCATGATTTGCTTCGAATGACTGAATATACAACAGTGATAATCAGATATTAAATATGGATTCTGATCACCTAGCAGTTTTTAAGGTTTTGTCATATGTCTTAGATGATTTACAAATGTTTAATTACTTAACTGACATATTTGGAGTACTGTAGAAATCATTTTAATTGATTTCTAATTTAAAAAAAGGCAATTAAATTGATTAAATGTGTTATCATGCTCTGCAGTCCAAAAAAAAATTTAATACACAAATCAAAACATGTAAAAAATGATGATCTACATTGAACAAAACCTTAAAAACATACACACAGCAAACGTGTAAACAGATTACTATCATTTCTAGCCATAATGTATACACAACAAGCAAGGCCAGAAATGTGTCAGAGTGGTAATATTGAAGTCCAGCGGTAAAAAATGATAATGGCACACACACTTGCCATAAAGCATGGCAACGCCCGGGTTGCATGGCAGGGGAGTGGACCATCTATCTTGGGGAAGAGGAGCTGTGTGCTCCGAGGCCCATCTGTCTCAGGATGGGGGTAGGGGGTTGTGGGGTCGAGCTCGGTTTAATTGAAGATTATCTGCTTAATTACTCAAGCACAGCCAGCGTTAAACAGCCATGGATTAAGAAAGCGTCAGCGAGGCAGACCTCTGGGTCCAGCGCTGTGCTCAATTAGCAAGAGGGCCCAGATATGGCTCTCCCCTCCTCACCCATCGCTGCACTGAAACTGAAGCTGCATGCTAAGAGACAGACCATGGAGATAATAGACACACAACTGAACAACTGTAAAAGCACACAGAGAGTCAAAGTGCAGACATGACATCTGGACTACCCACTGTACGCTGGCCTCTGTAACTCTATGCACTCACGCAGCCCAGTTTTCCTAATTACATTCATATGGGATGATTTACGTCGAGTGTCAAAGTTCACTGCCAATGTAGGAAGTAGCGTGGCCTTTTTGTGGGTGTTCAGACCAAAAAAACTACAAGGGGCTGTGTTGGTGGGAACTTGTTTCAGGTATTGGCGCAAAGCTGAAATAAGATCCAGGAAGTCCAGTTTGGGCAATAGATCATGATGAGTTTAAAGGCATATAAGATGCAAAACATTAAATGTTTTATAACATTATGAGACAATTTTACAGCTAGTATGATTTAGGGTTGGGCGATATGATGGTATACACCGTGCAATGGTAGAAATGTGTCCACCGGTAGAGATATGGCAATAGACTGCTGCAGGAACGAGTCCTAAAACCCGGAAATTAGTTAGAATTTGAGCTCTTATGGTTCCCTTGTCTCAAAGTCAATGGGTTTTTTGAATGGATTTTTAGTTACATGCCTACATGCTTAAGACATTTTAACGATTCGTTGTATGATAACAAATACATTTGTGGAGATTATCTTGCTGAACCAAAAATGGAAGTATCACAAATGTCTGTTAGCCACGGAGCTACTTTTCTGCAATATTCCAAAACCCAACGGAAAAATCCCATTGGCTTTTTATTGAGGGAACCAGGACGATGCTAACTTCCGGGTTGGCCTACAAAAATACGTCATCCCTGGCGCACTTTATATCGTGGTAGCAATGCTCGCGTGCTCTTGCGTAATCTCACGATATCGCAAATCCAGCTGCCTTGCAAGGTAACGTGATTTGGGCAGACGTGGAGTAGAAGAGTGAAGTTGTGAATACAGAGCAGGAGGAGGCATCCCAACCCAAGATGAGGAACAACTCTGGTTACATGACATTACAAGACATTTGCACACTAGTTTAAGTCTTTATTTTCTTATGTCATACCCTTAAATACAAATTTGTATGATTACAAAGTTATCGTGATGAAAATCATTTTATATATAAACAGTAAGAAATATGGCGTTCATGTCACAAAGTAATCTACCTGGAATGATATTTTAACCGAAGATTAGATTTTAAATCCACAGTTAGCCATAATAATTGAGAGAACAATGAACTAACTAATCATATATTCTTGCATTTTTTAGTGTGAATGTTTCTCCTTTTCCTCCCCTCTTCCTCTTCTGACCACACAGCAGCACGATATTGATGAAGGGAGATGTCAGGACCTGACCGCCCCCCTCTGTGCTGGCCAGATATCCCTCTTGGTAGATGGGTTATTTATACCAGGCACCTTGATGTTTGAAGGTTTAGCTTGACCCAAAAAAAAAAATCCATTTCCTCATCCGTACCCTCTGCCACTCAGCTTTATCTGGCTACAGTTTACAGTTGTTGTGTGTGTGTGCATGTACGCTCTTTTACGTGCACGCTGACAGGTTCTTTTGTCTGCCTGACTCCCCCTGCAGTGAGTTGAAGTAGGGGTCACGTGATATCCCGGTCTACCCTCCTCCTCCTCCTCCTCCTCTTCCTGCGTGGCCTTACTCTTCATCTCTTCCACCTCTCCGTCATCCTTCTCCATCCTTCTTAATCCCCTCATCCCTCTTCTTCTTCTTCTTCGCTTTGCGCTCCTCTCGGTTCAGAGATGTTTCCATCCCATTGGGGTGATGACGACCGCTCATGGCAGAGCTGCGCACAGATGGTGGGGATCTATGTCTAGTCAGGAAAGCAAACAAAGCTTTATTTGGCCTCCCAGAATGACGATGATCGCTGCTATGTGACTTCAGCCATTTGACATGGAGATCTTCACAGGACAACTTGTTTTATTAAAGCTGTCAAGTCTTTTAAATGTCATTTTATGCACATGTTTAATTACATGCTTTACAACATTCATTAGGAGGACTAGCACGAATGATAAATAACCGTATAAACAAGTTTGCGTTCATCTGTCCAGACAGTGTCCACGGTGACCAGTACAAAGCCAGAACGGAAAGAGTGACATTTAGAGGTGGATTGCATATGAGTCATTCCCTCCTCAACTTAATTAACAGACTCACCTACGCAACAACATATTTTCTCTACTGTCAATCCAAAATGTGCGACATATATCACACTAAAACAGCATCATGTAGAACAAACAATGTTGGGCAGGAACACATTACTAATTGCTTTCACTCCTATCCTGTTTGGCTCGTTTAAAACAAACTCGGGTCTGGTTAGTATGGTTTGTTTGGGCTGGTGTGAGTCAGTCGAACCCTGGTGTGGACCAAACAACCAAACCGAGACCGCTTGAAAAGGAATTTTATGATAGCAGATATGTGATTTTAGCATGATTTCAAAGCTAAACTACTAATAAATCCATTTGCTGATCATGAAAACTGTTCAGGAAGTGATCTCATTGATCCATATAAGGCCATGTATATAAAGAATTTCAGCGCAGGTTTTTTCCCTGATTAATAGATCAAAAGCTGTTAAAAGCTGTTGTGCTTGTATCCAACTCTGTGTACTTTGTCAGTTCATTAACTCTATGAAAGAGTGTGACACCGATCCCACAGTAATACACCTCATGCGTTGTGTCTATGTGCTCCACGACTAGGTGTTCTCACTATGTGTTCGCACCAATCATCTGGGAGTGTGCAAAGTGTTTTTTGTACAGTTCTGTCTCTACCATTATTCATCATAACATGTGGCCGATTTGCAGTCTAAAAATACTAATAATGCTTATAATAAGTCATTAATCAAAGAACATTAAAGTGCTGCATAAACTTCTGTTTCACCAGACTTTGATTTCCCCACATGGGTCCTGATGATGCAAGATGACAATCGCCACAACTGTCCAATCATAGAGTTACCTGTCTGTATAACTTCATGTTTACCCCTCTGGTTCGTTTGTAAAAAGTCAATGTGCACAGGAACTGGACCAGAACTAAAATGCACCAGTTTATAATCTTTTCTCTTGGTCAGGTCCAAATGAACAAGTGTGGAAGCACTCTTATCGCTGATTTATACTCCTGCGGCTGTGCATATATGGATGCTGTGTGGGCTGGTGTGGGCAGCTCTTGCGCACGGCAGGCAGACGTAGTACTGAGGTGCATTGGGCATAGCATGTTTTGATTCGAACCCATCGGTTTTCAAATCCTTTGTCTTTGATTTATTTGATAGGCGTAATTCAATAGTTCCATATAAGTTTGGCCCAACACAACTCCATGGCTGGAAAAAGAATGATGTTAGAGTTGGATGATGAGGAGGAGCTCCTGTGCCTGGAATTAAGACCATTGTTGTTGTTGTTGTTGTTGTTGTTGTTGTTGTTGTGAGGTACTTATCCGGACATGTCACCTCCTGGCTCTAAAGTCCAATTAAACATCTGTGACGTCTGCAATGCCTGGCGCATATAGACACATTTTTCAGGAGGTGCGTGGCAGTAACGCTCCGTTACTTTGACATTTCGGGGTTGAATGTTCGCTGTCTTACCAGGAGGAGTTAGATGGCGGGTCAATGTTAATTTGGTCTGTTTGTGTTCATGGGGAGAGACTGGTCCGAGGTTAGCTTGACACGGGCTGGAGGTGTGAGGAAGTGGTTTGGAGAAATGTGACTTTCGGTAGTTCCACAGTTGTTTTATTCACAATGGGAGTCGCCTATTTTGTTACGTGATAATAACGCATTAATGCAAATTTGTTTTAATGGCACTAATTTCATTAACGCATTAACGTAACTTGCAATTTTTAGGTTGTAGTGGGCTCAGCTTTAAAGCTAGAGTGAAGATGCTAGAATCAAATGAAACTAGAAAAACCTAAGGAGTCCATTGTTATCAACCATATCATAGCTTGTTGCGAAGGAGGTTTAATAACGCTCCAAACTTATGCTAATTTTTGGCGAGGAAAAACTGGCATGGCCATTTTCAATGGGGTCCCTTGACCTCTGACCTCCAGATCAGTGAATGTAAATGGGTTCTATGGGTACCCACGAGTCTCCCCTTTACAGACATGCCCACTTATGATAATCACATGCAGTTTGGGGCAAGTCATAGTCAAGTCAGCACACTGACACACTGACAGCTGTTGTTGCCTGTGAATTTGTAATGATTTAAGCATATTGTTTTATGCTAAATGCAGTACCTGTGAGGGTTTCTGGACAATATTTGTCATTGTTTTGTGTTGTTAATTGATTTATAATAATAAATATATACATAAATTTGCATAAAGCAAGTATATTTGCCCACTCCCATGTTGATAAGAGTATTAAATACTTGACAGATCTCCCTTTAAGGTACATTTTGAACAGATAAAAAAATGTGCAATTAATTTGCGATTAATCCTGATTAACTATGAACAATCACACAATTAATCATGACTAAATATTTTAATCGATTGACAGCTCTACTATTTTTTTTTTATTTCTACATGCTTGTGGGTGTTTTGAAGATGTTTAAAGGCACAGTAACAAAAGTAAAGTAACAAGTACTGTGTGATTGATTACAGTTTTCAAGTGTTTTGAAACACTATTGACAGAAAACAGATTTCAATTGTAAAGGCAGCTGTGTTGTGATGTTGATAGACCAACAGATGTTATCTTCCCAAGACAAATTCCCCAAAAAAAACTAAGAATAGAGGATGTGTCCAAGAACATTTCCAGAATCATGAAAGTCATTACCTTGTTTTCATATTGGAAGAATAACAGATGATATGTGCTTAATAATGTTCCAACTCTTTTGTGCAAACATGAAGCAACATTTTCACTCCACTTCACCTTCTGATTTGTAAAAAAATATTTTTCATCCAATTTGTCCTGCGCTTTCTGGTTTTACATTTACAGTATTCATACCTCCCTAAGCTACCTTGTGTATTTCTTGGCAGGCCAAAACAAAATTGGAGTTGTTCATCCTCAAATGATAAAAGGGGATGTAATTGGATGTTTCTTTCAGACAGCAGTCTCAGTTAGACTTTAAAGACCACATCCACAATCACAGATGCTTTTACCACCGTCACTCATTTTGCTCTGCGCAAGGTAATCTTATGGAGTATCTGCTGTCTTCTTTTGTTTCATTGTGTAAATGAATCATGTCATAACTGCAATTCCTCAAAATTGCCTAAATGAGAAAATGTTTGTAAAGAAGACAATAGCATTTTTGCTCTTATTGTTTCTAGGCGTGGATAGAGCATTTGATAGAGCACAAGGTGGTTGCTTTTACTATTGTAGATACCGCAGGCTGTACCAGACTGTCAGGGTAAATATATGAGAGCCACAGAGGGAAAAATAGAAAAGTTTCATGGGACTTTGTAGAGGGGATCAGGTTTAATAAATCTCACTAAATCCATATTTTCTGCATAAAGAGCAGGAAGGGTGTGGCAGCTAATCTGACCCCTGGGCTAAGGTGCCACTGCATGAAAAGTGGGTGGGGAAGAATTTAATGAATGGACTAACTTTCCTCCACTCACAAGGTTGTTGTTTTTTCTAGCTTCTAGGAACAAATATAAACCTTCACTGCATAACAGTCAAAGAAACATTTTGCACAGAGGATTTACTGTAGTTGAAAGTCAAAAGATTAACAAGTAGAAATAAGTAAATACAGAATATACCAATATAAATTCCATCCATCCATCCATCTTCAACCGCTTATCTGGGGTAGGTTCGCGGGGGCAACAGCTCCAGCAGGGGACCCCAAACTTCCCTTTCTCGGGCCACATTAACCAGCTCTGACTGGGGGATCCCGAGGCGTTCCCAGGCCAGTGTGGAGATATAATCTCTCCACCTAGTCCTGGGTCTTCCCCGTGGTCTCCTCCCAGCTGGTCGTGCCTGGAACACCTCCCAAGGGAGGCGTCCAGGGGGCATCCGTACCAGATGCCCGAACCACCTCAACTGGCTCCTTTCGACGCAAAGGAGCAGCGGCTCTACTCCGAGTTCCTCACGGATGACTGAGCTTCTCACCCTATCTCTAAGGGAGACGCCAGCCACCCTCCTGAGGAAACACATTTCGGCCGCTTGTA
>CAKAKR010055323.1:0-26012 GCA_916700685.1 Adelosebastes latens
GGTCTTTATTTCATGTTCAATCCAGCACTCAGACTGACAACACAGCAGGAACACCCTTTGGATTTCTATTTTCTTTTACTGATGGAAGGAAACGTCTACAGTATTTTGGTCTACGTGTTAACAGAAAAGAGAGTATATACAGAGTATATACTATCTGAGTACTTCCACCACTACTTGTTGGTCAATAATTTATTAATGCTTTTGAGATCATAATAATCTGTATTTACTACTTTAGTGAAAAGTCCTGTTGTAGCCTATTAGGCCTATGGAAAGACTACTGCTTACCCTATTCAAAAGCAAACAAAGAAAGCCAATAAATTATTAAGCAAATCTTTATTAAATGGCACTTATTATACACACTTTTATATATATTTATATTGTAAAAAGTGAGATTTTCATGTCTTTTATAATGTCTGCCTGTTTTATATTATAAAACAGATTTAAGTGCTATATAAATACTGTTAAACTATCAAAACGCTCAATATACGGAGAAATACACACAGCCCGTATTCAGAAATTGTGCGTTTGAAACAAGCCATTCTGTCCATTTGTGATGTCACAAATATACAATATACATAGATCATCACGCGGTTTTAAACGTAAACATTCTAAATGTGTCCCAGTTTACTTCCTGTTGCAGTGTATGTAAATAACATCAGCTGACAGGAAGTAAACATGGACCCAAACTGTTGCCTAGCAACGTAATTCCGTTGAAATGCACAGAGGTTGCAGCAGAGGGTGAATACAGGTATATTCAGACAGACGGTATGAGGAAAATAATGTGTTGTTTGAACATTAAAGAATGTAAACATGTTCTAGTAGAAACCCAAAATACAAGCATGAACCTGAAGATGAGCATGATACGGGACCTTTAAGGTCAGGTGACCAACGTGATTGTGCGCATGCGCGCCCGCACCTGCCCATAATCAGCAGAGATGTTACGTCACAGTTTCGTCACTCAGGTCGTTAAATTGAGGAAGATTGAGACAAAAACAACAAGAGAAACATAATAATGTAAGTACTGTTTGTTTGTAAATGTGTGTTTTTGTTTTGTAGCAGATAAAGTTACCGATAGTACAATCCGGTAAACATTCAGTGATGAGGAAGAGATGTAAATATATGAACACATTTTGTCTGTTGCTAAGGTGAACTAGCTCTGTTGCTAAGGTTACCTGCTGCAGGTGACTGAGCTAGTTTACTAAACATGTAGAAGCTTGAGACTGCTGTTGTCTCAACTCAAAACATCTATTTTATCACACAAACAAGATGCTTAACATACACGAATGAGTAGTTTACAGATACCTGGCTGTCACTGCATGTAATCAACAGGTTATAGATAGATATATAGATAGATAGATAGATATGAAAATACAAGAAGATGAAGAAAACTGTTAAAACTGAATATAGTGCAGGGTAACAGCTGTGATACAGGACTATTAAAAAAGTGAACATAGTGCAGAAGAGACTGTTAAAAGTGAATATAGTGCAGAAGAGACTGTTAAAAAGTGAATATAGTGCAGAAGAGACTGTTTAAAATGAGTATAGTGCAGAAGAGACTGTTAAAGTGAGTATAGTGCAGAAGAGACTGTTTAAAATGAGTATAGTGCAGAAGAGACTGTTAAAAAGTGAATATAGTGCAGAAGAGACTGTTAAAAATGAGTATAGTGCAGAAGAGACTATTAAAAGTGAATATAGTGCAGAAGAGACTGTTAAAAATGAGTATAGTGCATGAGTTATGTGTTATTCTGTACCCAAAACTGTTTAACATCTGCAGTGTTTACACCAGTTTCTTTCTGCATGAGATAATAATAACAGTCACAGTTGCCAGCAGCTGCCACCAGATGGCATCATTGCTCCATGATCTGTTGGGACTGTAGGAAAACTTATGGCAAAATGTCAGGGAACAATGAAGTGTTTGATATCACAGCTGAGCCCATACTAAATATTGTGATTGCTGCCATGTTAACAGCAAAAAAAAAAAAAAAAAGGCTGAAACAAACAAAAGCTGCTACCAAGAATTGAAGAAGAATGTTGCTTATTGAGATCAACAATCACTTTATCTCCTGTTGTTTGGATATATAGTTCAGCTTTGACTCGTGCTGCCTGCATGTATTAAATGAACACAATCACATTATTATACAAGTGGTCAACACTTTCCATTTTCCTTCCTTAAAGGTCCCATATCGTGCTCATTTTCAGGTTCATACTTGTATTTTGGGTTTCTACTAGAACATGTTTACATTCTTTAATGTTCAAACAACACATTATTTTTCTCATACTGTCTGTCTGAATATACCTGTATTTACCCTCTGTCTGAAACGCTCCGTTTTAGCGCATTTCCATGGAATTGCGTTGCTAGGAAACAGCTTTTGTCCATGTTTACTTCCTGTCAGCTGATTTCATTCACATACACTGCAACAGGAAATAAACTGGGACACATTTAGAATGTTTACGTTTAAAACCGTGTAATGGTCTAAATATTGTAGATTTGTGACATCACAAATGTACAGAAATCCTGACGGCTGGTGCTAAACGCACAGTTTCTGAATACAGGCTGTGTGTATTTCTCTGTGGATTGAGTGTTTTGATACTTTCACAGTATTTATATATCACTTATACCTGCTTTATAATAGTAAAAGACATGAAAATCTCACTTTTTACAATATGGGACCTTTAAAGTATCTCCACTTACTGTACACTTGAATGTGCTGTTATTATCTATTGTGTAAGACACGATAAATACTGCCTTTTTTTCCACTAGATTAAAAATATGAGGTCAGTCTTTTGTCGGTGAAGAAAATGAATGACTGAATCTCTCAGGTTACACCTACAACCATACTCTGTGTAATACTTAAGACAGTTATGCATTTTAATAGATAGCAGTGTAAGACCTGTTTGAATCATTGCAGGCAGATGGCCAAAAAGTTACCTTTAGTCTAGAGCAGGGGTCAGCAACCTTTACTATCAAAAGAGCCATTTTAGGCAAAAAAATCAATAAAAAAATCTGTCTGGAGCCGCAAAACATTTGAGCATTGTGATGAAGGTAACACAGTTTATAGTCTAAGTATATAGTATATAAGTCTAATGCAGTGAGGGCAAAAGTGCAAATGTACTACGGAGTATTAGGGCCACATTGAGGAAAAACATCTGAGATTTCCAGGATAAAGTCATAATATTACCAGAAAAAAGTCGTAATATTACGAGAATAAAGTCATAACTTTACGAGAAAAAAAGTCATAACTTTAGGAGAAAAAAAGAAAATAACACGTAAAATTACTACTTTATAATATTAAGACTTTATTCTCGAAATCTCAGCTTTATTTTTTTTTCCTCAACGTGGCCCTAATACTCAAAAAACAAAAAACAGTTATTCATTTCCATTTTTAAAAATCCACAGGGAACCACTGGAGAGGAGCTAAAGAGCCGCATGTGGCTCCGGAGCCGCAGGTTGCTGACCCCTGGTCTACAGTATGCTCTTATTTTGTCATCAGACATTTTTAATTCCTTTAATTCCTAACAAATATGACATGAATGTATTTGATTGAGTACAAATTTAAACCTTTCCACTGTCAACACTATGTTGAGGTAACACTATAAGGAAAGTCTAACTAAACGGGTGACAAAATGTGTATTTGATGCATGTCTCTTTCCAATATGTGTAGCCAATGTAACCCTTAATTTTAAATTCATCTATGACCCAACTTGTGCTTATATTATTAATTAATTAATCTTAGCTGATCAGCTGAAAAAATATATATATAATCAAAAAAAATATTTAGCAATAGGTTATTAATCAAGCAGAAATAATTAACATCCACTGCTTTTATCTGTATTATGTGATTGTAAATTGAATATTTTTACGGTTTTGGATTGTAAATCAAACTAATCAAGTGATTTGAAGACATCCCTCTGGGCTCTGGAGAACCAAACTGCTTTATTATTAACCCTGAAATGTATGTTGAGTGCAGTGGTGGAAGAGGTACTCCAGTACCCAAGTACTTAGTACTACAGTGTAGAACCTAAGTAGGTGTGCAAAAGTATTAGCATCAAAATAAACTTAAAAGTACTCATTATGCAGAATGGCCCACATTAGAAAAATTGATTTCCAGATTAATAATACATAATATAATCAACAAATTATGTAGTGACTAAAGCTATCAAATAAAGGTAGTGCAGTAGAAGTACAAAGTAGCAGAAAATGGAAATACTCAAGCAAAGTACAGGTACCTCAAAATTTTACTTCAATACAGTATTTGAGTAAATGTACTTAGTTACGTTCCACCACTGGTTTAGTTTAATATTGTAATCATTTAATAGTTTGTTTATGATCAGCATAAAACTTATGAAACAAACTTTTCCATCATTAAAATTTCGTATGTGCGAGTGTCTTTATGCACAATTCAAAAACATGTATAAGAGCAGTTTCACTTGAAGGTAAATGGGAGGCCCTTTCCTTCTCAGTAATATGCCATTGAGCAAGGCATTTACCCCTGAAACAGATCCACATTAGTGCTGCTCAGTGGCCAGAAATACAGGATTATAGTTGGCAGCTCCCCCGGTGTGCAGTGTATGTGTGCAACCTTTCTTCCTTCTGGTCCTGCTCAATTAAAAAAGACCGATCCACATTATTGGACCTGATCAGAGGGTAAAGTTGAATTCATAAAGCTGGGCGGATGTTCAGAGAGGTGTCGGAGCAGGACCGGCGTTCTCAGGCCTTCAATGGCGTCACGCAGCTCGGCCTGAATGCAGAGGGTCGCTGTCCGTTCCCTTTCGTCATAGAGCCGATAACACAGCTCCATATGGGAGTGTATTGTGGCCTGTGACCCCGAGGTCGCGGGGTCAGAGCACAGTGAACAGAGGCCAGTCGTTAAGGACTCCTCACGGAGTTCCTCTTTCTTCCGAAGGACGCGTGGCTCGCTAATTGAGGGCCCACCTCCCAAAACCCCAAGTGCGAGGCCCTTGACACCCGAAAATGACCGCTGGTGTGAACTGCAGGGGTAGGAGGGAGGTGTAGGGAATGAAAAGGAGTGAGTTATTATTATTTTAGCTGTGCTGTTAGAGCTGCAACTAATGATTTTTACCATAATGGATTATTTTATTGGGGATTTCTTCGATTTTGTAGATTATATTTTAGTTTATAAAATGTCAAATATGCTAAACAGAGGAGTTAATCATGCAGTTGAGTCTAGGAGTGGAACTACTGATCATTTTTATTATCAATTAATCTGTCAGACACTTTTTTGATTAATCATTTTGTCTCTAAAATGTAAAAAATAGTCAAATGACCTTTACAAGTTCACAGAATCTCAAGTGTTGCCTTCAGATTGCTTGTTTTGTTTGACCAACAGTTTAAAATCTAAATATATTCAATTTAAAGGGACAGAAAATCAGCAAATCATCACATTTGAGAAGCTGCAACCAGAGAATATTTGGCATTTAGCTTGATATATGATCTAAATTATTAACTTATTAAAATTTTTCCATTAATTTTCTGTCTGATATCTAGATATATCAAAATGACGTTTTCCCGCCTAAAACAAGGCAGTGAAATTCTCTTTTTATTCTAAGACATCTCATCAGCTACGAAAAAAAAACAAGTTTTTGTGTGTCGCAGAGTTTCATTCGATGTGCGGCGACTTTGGGCGAAACTGCCAGATTTCCAGAGGAAACAGAAAACGAAGTTTGAATGAACATATCGGTAATAATTGGACCACAGTGCAAGACTTCACAAGATCTGTTAGTCCGCACAATGAAAAGACAGAAGGGCGAGGAGAAGCTGAAAAGGCGTGCCAAGTTGGCTGGGAACCTCAGCAGTAAGCTTTACCCACAACCCTTCACCCCACCGCCACCGCTCACTGGGACACAAACAACCTTTGTGGCTCCTCTCTCGCTCGTGATTTGGACAAATGCAGAGTGTTTTGTGTTTTTGGGGTCCCAACTTCCTTCCTGGTCTCTTTACTACAATATGCAGGCATACACTCCTCGAAGAAAATGTGTTTGTTTGTGTGTAGCCCAGCTTTAGGAATTCAACACTGAGCGGAAAAAAATCGTACACCATCGGTGAAAAATTCAAGTATCTAGCATTTACATTTCTCTTATAAAGGTCATGAGATTCAAAATGATTTAAGATCTATACTTGACTTCAATAAATCTACTTCTTACAGACTTTTACATTTTTAAGAGATATAATAATATAATATATATTTAAAAATGGATAGATCTATTATCAATATTTTGTCTCGAATGGAGCAGCTTTAAACTTTTGTTTTTCTTCTCAAATTTCTTTTTTTCAAATGAATTGCATAAATGTGAATTTTACAACAAAGCTTCGGGAAGAACAGGAGTTTTAACAGGATCCTCTCAGGTTTTACTTATGAGCTGCTCTTTATAATCTTTTATTTTGTTTCTAGAAATTCTGAGGAACTTCACTGAAAAAAAAAACTCATGCTAAAAATGTCCAAATATTTCCTTTTTAAACCATCTACTCACTAACGGCCACCAGTGGAAACCATTTATTAAATAAAAAGCTTTTTATTTGTTCATTAACTCATTAATAGACAAGGAACACTGTGTGGGTGCTGCATTGCTGTCAGATCATGTAATAGCTTGTATACAAGATTAATATTGATATTTTACACTTAAAAATATATAATAATATATTAGCTAATATATATTTTCCATGAACACACAACTTAAACAAATACTTTTGATAAGGATCCCTTAAATTTGTTTTGAAAGAATTGTGACCACAATCTGCACTGAATGGGTTTCTGACTACCTCAGACTAGGGCTGCAACTAGTGATTATTTTCATTGTTGATTAATCTGTTGATTATTTTCTTGATTAATCGATTAGTTGTTTGGTCTTTAAAGCGTCAGAAAATGGTGAAAAACGGTTGATCAGTGTTTCCCAAAGCCCAAAATGACGTCTCAAAATGTCTTGATTATTCAGTTTACTGTCAAAGAGGAGTAAAGAAACCAGAAAATATTCACATTTTAAGAAGCTGGAATCAGAGAATTTGACTTTTTTTTTCTTAAAACATTACTCAAACCGATGAATCGGTTATCAAAATAGATGGCGATTAATTTGATAGTTGACAACTAATCGATTAATCATTGCAGCTCTACCTCAAACATATAGTTGGCTTTCCCGTACTAGAATTTCTTGTTATTATATATGCCCGTATGATATACACAGTATCTGTGATACGCTAATATTGGCCGATTGATTGGTGAGACTCCAAATCCTTTATTTTGTAAAAATAGTCAATTATAAAACAATTTATGATTTATTACTTTCTATTATATATCTATCTTCTTGCATAACACAATAATGAGTTACAGTCAAAGGCGTTCAACTTAATTAATCAATCAGACCAGTTTGCTGTGAGCAGCACTTATTGGACCATAAAACCATCTCACAATACCAAATACCTCATGTTATTGTGATGAAGTACCTTCTCGAATACAGATCATTGTATCCGTTTCACTGTTTATACTTTCAGGAGTGCTGCGTGTGAGAAGTGAGTGTATGTGGAAGCTGCAGCAGCTGGATGCAGCTGTATCAGTTTCTCAGCGTGATAAAAAAGTGTGTGGGCTGCCTGCAGCTCAGCAGCTCGGCTTTCAGATCAGCTCCACTGATATAATGGCTTCTTTAATCCGAGCCAATTAGACCCACAGGGCACGGGGAGTGGCTGTTTTCACACTGCACCAATTTAGCGCTGGGGGGTGGGAGGATTGATCGACAGGCAGCCGTGTGAAAACACTGAGACAAATAGGTTAGAATATGAACCCATGGAGAGGCAATATGGAGGACGCAGCCTGCATGGGAAACTATCTTACTTGAGAAACAATCATTCAGGAGCATTTTGATCAAACCACATCACATAATTGAACCACTTGGACCATTAAAATGAACTAACGCAATGACCGTTTCATGGTAGTTTTTAAAAAAAAAAAATGTATACAAACAATTGATCATATCACACAATGTTAATTTGTTTTATAGTTCTCAATCTTTTTCTGTTATGACGCCTTAAAACAAATGCATTTTGCTTTTTAAATAGTGTCACTTACAGGCATGAAGCGATAAAACTGTGTGATTCCACCAAAAAGCAACAATTAAAGACAAATACAAAAAGTAAGCATTATTTTGGGTAACAGAAATGTGATTTTTCTTCCTCTTTTTATCTCTTAAATAATTTTTATTACCCCTCAGATTTACCTTGGCTGCATGTTGGAAAACACTGTTTTGATATACAATGAAAATAGGTGACAAGTTAAAGCAGAATTTCATATCATTACTGTTTTAGTCACTGTTAAAATACTATTTAAGGTCTTTGTTACTTGGATACAAATTTGCTATTTAAGCAAAAAACAGGCTGTTTTCTGCTCAAGTAGAAAGAAAAACATTTAAAGCTCTTCAGATTTAGATTTCTGTGATACTACAGCATTTTTTTTTATCATAACAAATTCCATCAAGAAAATGACAAACTAAATGGCAAAAAAAATCAGCTTCAGGTTGAAAGTCATCCAGTCCTTTGGTCACAGGCGAAGAGTTCAACACCTCGATGCTGCTGTCAGAGTACCTGCAGTGCTGCAGAGCTCCAGCTGGAGGCGCTCTGAGCTGAAGTTGTACAAACAAAAATGACTGCATGGGAAATTACCTCCTTTTCAATATTCAGCTTCTGTTTCAGTCAGCGTGATGGGAACATGTGGGCAAAACTCCTCCTGAGGATTATTGAGTCGAGTGTTTGTGTCATTCATGTTTCTGTGAGGCCGTCTCGTTCTCACAGCTGTTCCTCGACACGGACCACTGATTAGTCATCCAAGGTGTGTGTGTGTGTGTGTGTGTTGTCGCTATACACACACACAGATACCACATCCAAGTCCCACGTCAGTGTTAAGAGTGTGATACATTATCCCCAAAACATATCTGTTTTGTCATGTGTGGTATTTTGGTGATGTTTTTAGCATTTATTATGTAGTGGACAGTAAAGACCTGACAGGAAATGAGGGGCGTGGGAGAGATGGGATCCTATAGCCAGACTTGAACCTGTGATTACGATGATCAGCATCTTAAACTCTTACACCAGGACACACTGTGATGTGTTACTATTAAGGTCTCTCTGTATAACTTGAGTACTCTACAGTCTTTAGACACTAAAATCTAAAACGAGGAAACTCGCACGTCTCTCTTTTATATACCCTAGACTACTTTTTTTTCAACATTATCAAATGGAAGTGGGAAAGAAATTGCTGTTGAGGCAATAATGTTCCCTTAGGTTGTGACATTTGTTTATGTTGTCGTTACAGTGCAGAAAAGCGCGACAATCGCAAGATCCCGAGCCCATACGTGGCGGTGACCTCCCCATTATGCCTAATATCGTTTACATTTAGGAGACGATGTAAAGAACGATTCTCTCGTCTCCCTTCCTACTTTATCACCCGTGGCCGTGCAGTTCAGAGGATTGAGACTGGTGCTGCGAGCATAATGTAGATTTCAGAGGAGACCAGCAGCGTTGGCAAATGCCTTTGCAACTCTACTGCTACTCCCGTTAAATAGCAGTCCACTTCCGTGTTTTGGTATGGTTGGTTTTCACACCTGATGCGAACCGTTCCCGAGTACACATGAACTGTACTTTAGACCACTTTTTTAGGGTTGACCTGAAGGCTTCGAAGCTTTGACCGTTGCCATGGTAATCGACCTCCAAACCAGCATTTGAATGCTTAGACTTTGTTTTTTTGTTTTGTTTTTATATATAAGTATGTAATAATAATGTATAAATCCCAAAATAGCCTATGAAATAAGGAATAATCGAACAACATTATTCATATTCAACTTTAATTATTATTAGATATTCTCAGATGGATATCCCTGTTTTTTGTGTGTAGAGGTGTGTGTGTGTACAGTAGTGCGCAGCAGCGCTGTCCCGGGCACTGAAACGGGGGAGATGGAGACAGACAGACAGAAGAACATGTCAGCATGCTGCGCTTCACCGCGAATCTTCGAATACCTTTCGATTATTTCTCACTGAAGCTTCGAAACCCCCAAAAATGGTATTCAGGACAGTCCTACACCTTTTCAAGTGTACCCGGGAACGGATCGACAAATCATGCCGGGTATACAGTGTTCACACTAATCAAACGTACTGGACTTTGGGGTCAAGTGTGCTCGAATCCGGGCCCGGGTCCCTGATGTGAAAGCCTCCTAAATAACCACTGTAATAGTGTAAATAGTACAATAAGAAGATCATAAATATAAGAACAGGACAGGTTTTTGGTATACAGCCAGTGGTGGAGGTAGTATTCAGATCATTTACAGTAACAGTAGTAACAGTTGCAATACCATGATATACAATATAAAAAAAAACAAAGTTCTTCTTACTTCAGTAAAAGATAATAAAAAGTGTTATAGGCAAAATGTACTGAGTATTATATGATAATATATCATGTTGCTTAATCTGTAATCAACATTTTACTGTTGTAGCAGGTTGAGGTGGAGCTAAATGTAACTATCTTACACATTGTTGAGTAGTTTAATCTATAACAATAATATTTTATATGATAAATTTACATGTAAAACCTTAATTTGTAAAATAACTTAGTTCCTGGTGTCCGATTAATGTAGCGGAGTAAAAAAGTACAACATTTCCCTCTGTAATGTAGTGTAGCACATGTTGGAAATAATGAAGTACAAGTAGATTGTGCATAAGCACTTTACATGAGTAAAAGAACTTAGTTACTTTCCACCACTGTATATAACGCAGCACACTCCTCAGTTATATAAAAATATAAAAGATGTATTCCAAAAAAAACACATTTTGACAAAGCTTTCCTCTGGTGCTTTGGTGGCTTCTGGTGACATTTTACATAATAATAATAATAATAATAATAATAATAATAATAATAATAATAATTGGTGACATAAAGTTATTATTTTGGTTCATCTGCAGTTTCTTAACCATCTCATTCATGTTTGTCCATATTTTCATGTCATTTTGAAAGACATCCCTCAATTTTAAACATTTGGCAACCCAGAGTCCTTCAGTTGAGTAGCGCTGTCCATCAAACGTGATATTGTGAAACATTTTAAACAAACAGCGTCCTGACAACGTTATAATCACCTCCTCTGTGTTGTTCTTGTGCTGCACCGAAGCATTAACATGTGAAAGCCCGCAGTTCCTGTGAACTTATTTGACCTCTGACCTCTCCTCTATGTCTCGCAGACAACAAATAGCTGCAGCTGCGATGGAGGGTTCCCAGTCGGTTCTCACCCACAGACTCCGGTTCAAATTGACGGGGCCCTGTCTGCTCCGAGGCAACAATGAGTGAGTAAGAAGAAGCGATTATTATAAGTGGCCCTGACTTGTTTTGACCAATAATGACTTATTTAGACACATTCTTCATGCTCTTATACACTTCACATAGTTTAAACATAGTGGAGGCCAGACAAGTGTGAGCAGACACATACATGCATACACAGTGCTGATTAAAGGCAGATAATAAAAAAGCCTTATTTCTGGAAAGCCGATATTTGATAACCTGCAGAGGGTGCTGTGTTGAAATGAGAGAGAAAATATGACAACTAATGAAACTGAAGAATGTGAGTCATTTTAACCAAGCGTGTTGTGTTAGCTTGCTGGTAAAGACTTTTGCATTAGAGATATCTATCATATCTAACTCTCCGCTGACATATTCTCATTGCTGATAGACGTACAGTAGGTTCAGTTATTCAACATTCACCATCTTTATGTGATATGTGCAAAAACCTTCCCATGAATTATGATAATTGTTGTTAAAAGACACAGTACATTGTAGGTTAATAATATCATGTGTTCCCCATAACAGGAGACCTACTGTATAGTGTAGCTGAGGTAGAAAATATGTGCGTTTCCTTGTTAGTTCAGGTTGTTCTCATACACCGTTCATAGCTATCCCTATGAAAAGTAATGCACTGTAATTCGTATATATCCCACAAAATCAATTCATATCGTAATGGTGAACCAGGAAGTATAAAGAATAACAAACACCGCGGTGGATGGGTGGGTCAAAAAACACCAGACTTTCGCCCAGGAGACTGGTGTTTGTGTCCCGTGTGGAACCAGAAGTCAACGACTTATGTCACGTAACTTCCATACTTAAGTTACGCTACTTCAGTAGTTATTTTAACCTAAACCACAATCGTTTCCCAAACCTAACTAAGTAGTTTTGTTGCCTAAATCATAAACAAGTTGTTACCTGTGAAGACAGAAGTTTATTTTGAAAAGACTGTATGCATGTAACGAGCGGAAATTGTCACGTGTTGCTGGACATTTGTAGGAAAACACACGAAAAATGAGGAATAACTTTTCTAAAGATATCATACGAACCGTTGTATGAAGATACGTTGGTTAGTTCAACATAATGTGGTCTTATTTAGCTGTTTAATGAAACAGTGGGGGAATTTTCAGGAATCAAAACGTTTTCCACTTTCTAATGAATGTGTAGGTTCTCGAGGTTCCTTGAGACAAAGTGATGTGTGCTCGGGATCCCTCGTCACTGGTTTCACACTGTACTGCATGTGTACTGGTTATCATCAGCTTAACTAAGGAGAAGAGTTATGTTTGAGCTTCTATTATATTAATCATTTTTAAAGAAAAGATTAGAGGAAAGTCTGACAAAAGATACATAACTTCATATAGCAAAAGTATGTTTGTTCTGCTTTCCTGGTCTGTCAATCACCATGTTGTTCAGTACAGAGTCTACAGTATTTCTTGATCATTTGTGCATTTGAATTACTATTTCAATTTAGCAATTTGTACCCTTAAATGTATAATTTTTATGGCTCCGTGCTGGCGACAGCCGTGGCCAGAGACATTGTGTTTACAGGTTGTCCGTCCATCCGTTCGTCTGTAAGTCTGTCCATACGTTCGTACATCCGTCGGGTCCATTCTGCTGACCGCGATATCTCAGGAACGCCTGGAGGGAATTTCTTCAAATTGGGATGGATGAACTTATTAGATTTTGGTCGTCAAAGGTCACTGTGACCTCCAAAATACGTTTTTGGCCATAACTCAAGAATTCATGTACTAATTATGACAATTTCACACTAATGTCTAAAAGGATAAAATGATGACGTGATGACATTTTGGACAGACGTGGATGTAAACTGCAACTTGACTGGTTAGCGGAGGCATACAACCACGAGGCGGTAATTCTAGTTGACCTTGTATCATATTAATAATTTATTTTCAGTGGGAAATATATCCAGTAATTCACAAGAAAATAAGCAAAGATTATAGGAAAGTCTGACAAAATATACATAATTCTATATAGCACAAGTATGTTTGTTCTGCTTTCAGTTAATCACCATGTGAT
Source organism: Adelosebastes latens (assembly GCA_916700685.1). NCBI lineage: Eukaryota > Metazoa > Chordata > Actinopteri > Perciformes > Sebastidae > Adelosebastes > Adelosebastes latens. The sequence continues at coordinate 13,359 of CAKAKR010055323.1, forward strand.
GTGATGTGAGTCTTGACCACCAAGTTATTTAGTACAGAGTCCACAATATTTCTTGATCACTTGCGCATTTGAATTACTATTTCAATTTAGCAATTGGTACCCTTAAATGTATCATTTGTATGCATGATTTATGACCCTGTGCTGCATATGCATGCCATGCAAGCTTCTGGTTATGAGCACAGACAGCTTTTTTTTTTACAAAATCAAAAAATATGAAGAAAGTAACACCTGACACATGCAGGAATCTTTTTCAAAGGCCCAAAACCTTCATCGCTTTCACAGATATATTTGATCATTAATCTGTTAATCTGTTTTTTTTATGGAGATTTTGTCCACTCCAGCCCGGCAGAGAATCACAAAACATCTCACACATGTTCACACGGTAAACACACACATGTGCCAGACACAGACACATTCCTACACGCAGTCTTGCACAGCCGAGACTCAGACATGCAAACGACACGGGTACACACTTTCTCACAGCACCACCCAGACACACACACACCCATGGTGTGACGCAGACAGTTTGAAGGGCCTCATCTCGCCTGCCTTTCTTTGCCTGTCTGCTCCGTCTGACCCAGCCTTTTTATATGTCTAATTAAGTAGTCAGACCCTCCAGCGTGCCATGACATACTCATGGCTGATTTCTAGCCATGTTTTGTGCCTGTGTCTTCGTCTGGACGGATCGGTTTTATATCGCAATCTATAAGATATTGTTTCCCCATCGAGCTCGCCGCCCCCACTGTCAATGGTCTGGGAGAGTGGAGGGATAATTCACAAAATGTTCAATAGCACCCACTAGACTGTTTTTGTGGGAAACCAGCGAGTGGATGACTTTTAGACAGGGGGAGAAATTTCAGACAATGTTCATTTGTGTAAAGAGGTTCAGCTGAGCATTCCCATGCATGATCGTTGTCACGCATTTATGAGCCGAACAATATGTGACAAAAAGGAAAAGTCAAGAGACTCTTTTTCAAACTGTGTGGTCAGTCTGGACTGTTTTTGCAGAAGTCTGTGCATATTTCTTTAAAAAATTAGCCGTTAAGTTGTGATGTGCGTCCGTCTGTGCGCACGTGTGCAGAAATGCATTTCCACGGCTCGCTGGGTATGGACGACACACTTCGTCCTCCGGCCCGTCCCCTCGACCCCTCCTGACTGAGTCACGACCTCTGAGCTCTCATCAAAAAGGAGGTCAAGAGGTTAAACTCAGCATACCAGCAGGTCAACAACCTCTTTATCCGGCTTTGACCCCCCCCCACCTCCGCCGCTCTGCAGTTTAGGAATGAACCGAGGAGCTTGTTCTCACATTTAAGATTTCCAAAAACTCTGATTGAGCTCAGATGCTTTGGAAACCTGAAACAAGCTTAAAAGTTTGTAAAGAATTAGAGGTAAAGAACATCTTTACTTCTACTGAACTCTATTGTTTTGTGTTTCTCTTGCATCATGTGACCACTGAGTGGTGGAAAGCAACTAAGTACATTTACTCAACCACTGTACTTAAGTTCCATTTTTTATGCTTTGTATTACACTACAATTCTAAGAGAAATATTGTACTTTTTACTCCACTGCATTTATTTGGCTGCTGTAGTTACTATGTTACTTCAGATTAACACTTTACATAAAAAACACATGATAATATTATAAATTATAATGCATTGTTAGAGATTAAACCAGTGATTTCCACCTTTTTGGCTTATGACCCCTCACAAAAAAAGCAGTTTTTAGTTAGAGCTCCTCGTCACAGTTCAAATGAGTTGTTACAGTTTCACCAAAGACACATTTTCCCTCCAAACTTCTCACATGCACTTCATTTAAATAGCTGATCGAGGCCCAACGAGGAAAAAAATGATCTAATATTTCACAAAAAGGAAAAGATTAGAGAAAAGTCCAACAAACAAACTCAGGTTTTTCTTCTTCCTATACCCCATTATTCATCTCACAACCCCTCGGATTTATGTTGTGACTCTTTGGAGGTGCCCAACCCCTACGTTGGAACAGACTAGACTAAACTACCAAACAGTAAAAGAAGATAAACTAGCTCCATCTCGACAAGCTACAACTGTAAAATGGTATTTACATATTGATGCAACAATCTAATAATGTCATATATAATAAAATCAGTCACGGGACATTTTTCTGCAGAACGAGTACTTTTACTTTTGATACTTTAAGTATTTTGCTGATAATACTTCTGTACTTTTATTTGAATTGAATTTTAAATGCCGGATTTTTTCTTGTAATGGAGTATTTCTACATTTTAGTATTTGTACTTTAACTTAAGTAAAGGATCCGAGTACCTTTTCCACCACCGACTGCCCATTTTTAGGAAGAATTAATGGGATTAGATCAGGATGGTGTGACTCTATAAAAACTAAGCAGCAGGATGTTGCAGGTGTCTTTATGAGAAATCCCAGCGGCCTGCGAGGACACACAACAACAATCAAAAGGGTTCAAAGGTCAAGCAACTTGTGGATTTAAAAGGCAATCGAAGAGGGTCACACAGAGCAACGCACTCACACACAAATTCAAACAGTCAATTGTTTGTAGAGAGGTGGTGAATTAGGGAGGAAGTGACCATTGTCCGTCTGCCCCGAGGTCAGAGCGCTTCATGTCACACTTAATTTCTGACCTTTAACAAGCCGAGGAGGACCGTAATTTATTCAGTGGTTAAGGATGTCTTTTTTTCCAGCATGTACTGTACATTATATAGATTAATACCCGGAACAGGAGGATGCTGTCCGCTGCTGAAATCGATTCAGTCAATTTCCTTCATTTATTAGTGTATTTATTACCAATAACATTGCTTCTCTATCTCGTCTACACTCTCTGGCAAGCAGGACCTTTTTATAGCCAGACATGTTCACATAGGTTTTTAATACTGTAGGGTTGTGTTTGTTCGTATTGTAAGCAATGCAGTATATTCAATTAGGGCAGTTGAAGTCACATTTCAAGTCCAGTTTTTCAATGCTAGTGTGGATACAATATCATGATTTTCTATAACCCCCTTAAGCCCTTTTTCACTTAACAAAGGGAGTAAATGATAAATCCTGTTTAAACATAAACATCTTTACAATAACTTTGGCTGAATTTAATGTAGTCTAAAATGTAGTTATCATTTTAATCACACACTGTGTAGTTAAAAGAATAAGAAATCAAATCTTACATTTCTTTGGTCTTTTCCAGGCTAAATGAGTTCAGATGCCTTGAAAAAACACAAATATGTTGAAAAAGTCAAAGTTTGTAAAGATAGAAAAGAGAAGAAGCAACATCGTGACTTCTGTTAAATAGTAAATGTATCTTGTGTTTCTCTTATCGTGTGATCTTTACCAAAATAAAACAAAAATTTGCAAAGTTATTACTTTTCATTACGCTGTCTGATAGAGATTATAAGTAAATGATAAAGTGCAAATCTGAGGAAACATTTGATGCCAACCTTTAGTACTTGACAGAGATATAGTGCTACGGTTATACCTGTAAAAGTATTCAGAGGTTCAATGCAGTCCTCATTCCCACATATTCAATCAACAGATTATATCTTCATAAATGCCAGAGAACTGAAGAGAAGTTAAGACCGTTCATATCTGAATATTTTCTTCAATATTTGATGGACTTTTGTTCAGAGCTGAAACAATCAATCGATGAATCGGTATAGATGATCGACAGAAGATTTTATATTTAAATATTTGTTTTCTAGCAAAAATACCAAACATTCCCCGTAGCTCCAGTTTCTCACTTTGTGAGTTGCTTTTCTTTTTTCTTATGCGACAGTAAATAGAATATCTTTGGGTTTTGGACTGTTGACAAAACAAGCAATTTGAAGACAGTAACTTAAGCTTTAGGAAATTGTGACAAAATAGATGATTAATCTATTAATTGAGAAAATAATAATCAGATTAATTGATATGAAAGTAGTCGTTTCTTGCAGCCAAACTTTGGTTCTAATTGTCAGTGATGTGAATCTGAATCTGCTGCATTCAAATAAAGTTTTAAATTAAATTTGACCTTCGTGCTTCAGAGATGAGAGGTGAGATGAGATGAGATCTGAAGCGACCAGCTTTCAGATAGTTTCATCTCCGGTGAGTTTCACCACAGTAACAGGTAGATTTAAAGTTATAGACACAGTTCAAGTCAGACGGGATACTTTCAGAGAGTCTTCATCACGTCATCATGCAGACGAGGATTTGCCGTTGAACTTGAACCCAGTCCCCTCGCACTGCCGGATTTCACGGTGGCAGCCTCGAGCCCTCCAGCACCTCCCCCGTCCTCTCCCCCCCTCAGCACCGTGCTCGTCTTTGTGAAGCTGTCTTCCTTGACTTTCCGCATCCCCCGTCTGGCCCTCTGCAACCTCTCTTCCATCTCTGCCCCCCTCCCCTCCCGTGCAGCCATTCTTCACTCCCGGGTTGGGGGGCTCCAGGAGACGGCCCGCGGGGACTTGCAATACAGAATGCTAATCAGGCCCTCGGCGGCACTTCCCACGATTTTCCTCCCAGACATGAGCTTTTGTTTTGTTATTGATTCCATTATAATCAGACGGTTCCCGTAACTTTCCTGCTGTCTGGAGGCCGGCCTGCAGCGCTGACTGCAGCGGAGGGCCTACCTGTCATATGGCCCTTCTCACATTCACTCAGGATTTATGTTTTGACAAAAACAAAGCAAATTATCATGTCTACAAGGTCTGTAGTGGTACTTGTGTTTGCAGTAACCGTGGGATACCACCCTCTTTTAATACACTGCCAGTCAAAAAGGATCAGTCGCCCTAAAATTAGCATTTTTGTTTAAATTTTAAAGAATATAATTTTGAATGTACTGCAAATACCCCAGAGTGAAATGAGAAATGATAGACTGTATATAGGCTCCGGTAACAGACAGCTAACTGTATATTTTGTACAGCTGATACTAGTACTGTGCCTGCCAGGTCTTTTTAATCAGATTTTTCTACAGACAGTTTGATGCAAGATTGTTCAGATAAATTTTGTTTTTAACCTTTTTTTTAATACAGGGTACAGGAGATTAGTTCATACGAGCTCTTTTACGTAAACGTCATGTTAACACTTCAGTAGAAAAACAGATGCAAAATAACAAGAACAGCAGATTCAATTTAATAAAACTGACAATAAAAAGGTTCAGCCTCAGTGGAAACCATCACAGGTGTGTAGAAAATGATTATTGAGACTGCTGCACTCTTAGATCGGTTATATAATCATATACAGTACTTGTTTTTGGACAGTTTCTCTTTAAGGCCATCTTTCCTAACTAAGAGTAACAGAGCTGACATTTGTCTTGTGATGACTGTTCAGTGTTTTAGTATATTTTTGATTTAAATGTCCCTACTAACTGTTGAGCTCTTAAATGGTAATTTACTGAAGGAACATGTGAAAGGTCAACCAGGTCAACCACAGGTTAAGCCTGTATTTGTTAAAACATGTAGACGGTGGTCTTCTATTTTGTTTCATTACACTGATTATGATTTTTACAATTATACATATATGGGATTTCAAGTAAATACAATTTAAATCATAAACATTACTAAATTCACAGCTTTACCCAATCTGTACTCCATCTACATTTCTGTTTAGAAAAAGTGCAATTACAGTGAAGATATTTAACCAAAAATGCTCAAATAAAGAGTATTAGACCGTTACCAAAAGGCATTTCTGCGTTTTAAAAGCAAAAAAAAAGGGTTTTTAAACTCCCAACGTTTAAAGCTGAAATTGGCGAGATTGGTGCAAATATGATAAAAAAAAGAAGTTATTTTTATAAAACGGTCGCTATATCCTGACAGTAGTACATGAAACAGGTAACCTGAAAAAAATCATATGCCTCTGTGTCCTCCGGTACGTCTAACGGCATCTGCAAGATTTCACAGACCAGAGGAAAACAAGCAGTAAGAGCTGATCTGAGGTCCGCTGTCCAGCTGCTGTCTATCAGAGCCGGCTGTCAATCAATCGCGAACTCCGACCAAACGGTCAAACTAGGCAGCGCTGATTAAATATGAATCAATTTTCGGTTAAGTTAATGTCTATTTCTCGCCTCAAATGTTTTCAGAATCATCCTGTAGTGTACTGTTTAGCTGTAAAATTAGAAAGTTTGTAACGCGGCAGCCATTATGAGATCTCATGAAGGAACGCCAAGTACCGGTCACATGACCGGAGCACAGACAATAGGAACGCTCTCTCTCTGAAATGACCTGTGATTGGTCAAAGTCTTCCGTCACGGGCTAGATTTTTTAAAGCCTGAAAACAGAGCCATGAGGAGGTGCAGAAGTCTAGTTTTCTCTCAGAACACTTGAATTACAATATGCTGAAAGGTTATTGCGGAATTTTTGCACAATGATGTCAAAAATATACTGCCTACTGCCACTTTAATCTTTATGTTCTTTGTTCTGTCAATTTTGGGCGCCTTTAATGATGGACAGCTTCATATATCGATGCATGTACAAACAGCCTGATGAAGAACGCAAAACAATTTTTCAAAATACTCAACATTCAAACTTGGCAAGCCTTTTCAAAACATCAAATTTATACTAACCTCAGTCACCCCGTTATCATTTCTGTGGAAGAGAAGGAGAGTTTGTTCATTACATACGCTCTGATGACCACCACACACTGTGAATGATTCGTATCCGTCGTGTTATGCGTGAAACAAAAAGCTCAGAAACCTTCCTCGAATCCTTTACCCCCAGAGTGTTTGTGAGCTGAACGAGGAGCTCGTCCCTCCAGATGTTTCCAGATGCTTCATGCAGCACGGCAGCAGCTGGATCCACTGGCCTGCGCCTCCATAAGAGCAGCTGTGCCACGCTGTCCCAGGCGCAGCACATCATCCAGATGTGACTGTGATTTTCCTCTGCGAGTGTACAGCGCGTGTAAACATTGATCAGTGATTGTGTTTAGTGTTCATGTGAGCATGTTGTTCTCTGTTCACTGCTGGAGCGTTTCTACCTCCGGACTGTTCTAACAAGGGTTTTGTGTAATAAGTTGGTCAGTTTACATACCTGTACAGTTATATTGCATTAAATTAAGTAGTGTACAACCACGTCTTGATCCTGAATTCATAACTGGGCAATAAATCCCAATAGAGGCAGCTCAACTTTAAAACATATTTCAAAATAGTTTAATCCAAATGGATCCACTCAACCTGAATAGTTTCTGAAACTTTATATTTCTAGGTCCATCTTTAAATTCACAGCATGGCTGGTTTCTCACAGCTAGCTCATGCATTAATCATTAAATATACCAAGATTATGTAATTTGACATTTCCCAGTCTCATACTTCTGTGTAATGTAAAGGGAAATCAGCTTTAACAAGTCTGACTACTGGCATCATAAATATCACTAAACACATTTTCTGTCACAGACAAATCTTCTTGGATTTTTAACAGAATTTGGGGAAATGATGCATCACTGTTAACTTGTATTTTCACATGACAATGATTTTTCCCCACACGTCACTCCAAAAGCAGGTTAAAAATGAGTGTAAATCGAATGTGTGAGTGAATAAGAGTCACAGGCTCCAGTCTCAGATCTGCTGGGAACAGCTGGGTAGGAAAGTAAGCGAGTCAATTGTCTTTACGACTATCACTGGCGTGCCATTGAGCTTCTTTCTATGTGGCTGACCAACACGTTCTCATCCCAACTCGGCACACTCGGCACGCTTTGTCACGCCCCTTGGTGTCACTTTATTTTTGGCATCAAAACCACTTAGTTAGGTTTAAGAAAGAACTACATGGTTGGGATATAAACTACTACGTTTGTAAAGTGAAAATTAAACTGAACGTTGTGAACGTGGGAAATGAACGAACAGCTGATTGTAACGTAAAAATGAAACGGGACTCAAACAGCGGCCTCCTTGATGAAAGCCTTGTGTTTGTTAGACCCATCCGGCTCCCCTCATGGCCACCCTTATTGTGTCTTTTCGCTCTTTAAACTATGTCACCACACTCCCGACGCTCTTTCTCTGAGTGTTTACGGTTGCCGCGGATGGGTTTACATTGTAGTTAATAGAAAGCCTGGCGCGTCTCATACGGGCGCTAAAGGGTGCCTTGTGCGGCGGTATTACATGCTGGCAGCCGTGACAAAGCCTCGGTATTTGGCGCCCTTGGAATGAGAACGGGCTGGGCTGACGGTAACAGTAAAGGACTGTACTGGATGACACACATAAGAGGAAGTGTGTAACTGACCTTCTCTTTAATAAATTAAAAGAATTGACTAATAGCAACACTAATAGATAATGTATTGAAAACAGCTCGATGGTAGTGTACACAAACACAGCCCCATGAAGAAGAGCCTGCAACAGTAGGAATTAATCCACATGTAAAGTTTGTATAAGGAACTTCATTTTACAGTGATTTTCTTTCTATGTGCTCTGCTGTGTGTGTATATCTGTATGTTTCTGTGTTGTACTGGCTGTGAAAACAAATCTCCCTCTGGGACGATATTAAATCTAAATCTATAAATGAAACTCTGTGCAGAACAATTATCACTTATTTTCTGTGCGTCTTCTGTGGGAGCCAGGGGTTTATTTCTAAATTGTTGCACTCTGTGTGGATATTTACATGATTGAGGGACTAAACTGGAACAGACTGAGCACTTTTTTGTAACCTTCCTGATACATTAGCGATGTCAAATGAACTAAGCATTTTAAATGTGCCATACTTATTGATTTTAAAATGTATTTAAATGTATTTACACAGCTAACTAAGCAAAATTTGCATGACCTCTTTTTGTTCAGTATGTGGATGATTTACTGTAGAAGAAACACAATGCGGTTTTGTAAATTTTGACGTAATTTGATGATCCAACAAATTTGTGGAATAATGATTGTGTCATGGTTGATTCTACATCCTTTACATTCTCATCATAGATAGAAAAAAAAAATTTAGTACGTTTTAGCACACAAACGTAGACATCAGAAATCCACACATAGAAAGTTATTGTCTCTTGTAAACATTAATACTTTTATTGATTTAAATTAACTGCAGTAGAAACAGTTGCATAGTAAAAACACATTAACAGCAGCTCATGTGCAAATCCTGCTTATAACACTCCTGAAACAGTAGTTCAGTACTTTACAATATGATCAATTATTCCCTCTAAATAGTATTCAAACTGCATAAAATCTATTGCACAAGTTCTCCTCATTAGATCAAAACAAAATCCCATGCATTCATGTGTTCATATTACATTGTCAGAGGAGCTGATTTAACAAATGAAATGTGGAATAAATCCAGATTTTAGTCTCTGAGGCTGACTGCAATTACTGATGAAATCAATGGAAAGACTGTATTCATTGTTTCTAATGAAACCTAAACGTAGCACACACACACATTGCACCTGTGCTCATATAGTGCATGTTAGTAAAACACCACAATTCACTCACACAAACTGAACCCGTACATTTAGCTGCTAATGTGCAAACGTATACCATACAATTCATGTGCAAACACTAATACACATAGTGCAAACTTAACAAAACCTCCTGCTCATTTCTTTTGCATAGATAAAAAAAATAAAATCAAAATGTATTTTGATTGCACAAAATGCTTCCTGCAGTGATAATAGCTCTCTTGATCAAATGTGTACACTAAAAATAAAAATATAATTTGATAAAGATTTAATAACGATATTGTACACAAAATAAAAAAAAAGGTAAAATAAAATGTGATGTACATGATAAGTGGCTGTAAAAATAGAGCCTCCATAAGACCTCCATAAAAGCTTCACATGAGCTGATGTCAAAGGTTATACAGCCCTTAAATAATATAGAAATGTACAAAATATAGTTATGAGATGAAAAAAATGTGAAAAATGTACTGCATGTGTCTAAAAAACCTCAACTAAATTAAACTAAAAAATTCAAATAATCTGAACGATTGATAAACAATTCATAGTTGATGGATGAATTCCATAAAACATTTTTCACACCAAAAGAAATAATTTCAAATGTTTCAAGTAATCCAGTCACACAGATTGTCAACGACTTGATTGAAACATGCAACATTTTACATGAGACAAAGAGACTAATTTAATTGTAAGCTGAAATAATTAGAAACAAGTAGGATTCAAGAGATAAATGAGAAAAAAATAAATTTAAAAGCTACGATTTAAGATCTAAGATTAAAAAAAGAGAATAAATTGTTAAACTAATGAATAACGCTAAAAATTCAAAACACCACAGCAACTATTTTTTTTTCTTTCTTTTTAAAATTTGTTTTAATCTCAAATGACTGATTTTTTTTTTGTGTGCGTGATCGAGAGAGAGAGAGATCTAAGCTCTGACCTACATGAAAATCTAGTGCAGATGTTTCCTGAACAGCTGTGCAGAGCATTTCCCAAGAACACCGTGTACAACAGCTCACTTTGCCGTCCCTGTACGCTCTGTTCCAGCCTCATGATGGCCAACTGTCAGTTTGTACCGCTTGTATCAAAGTCGTCTGTCGTCATTCAGATAAAGATGTTCTGCTGCCGAAAACGGTCACTTTTGTATCCATTACCAGCTTTAAGACCCGGCAGTTTTAACTTTGTCCGCTTGTTGTGGAGACGACTGTGTTCACAGAATCCGTGTGTTTCCTCCCGTATGTTAGCGGTTAATGACGTAGTCCTGTGTGAAACGAACATCGCTGGACTCAGCAAGTCACAGTCCACAAGAGCGGAGAGGCAAAAGGTCCGATGATTCCCAACTCCAGACTGATCCGAAACCTTAAAAGAAGAGACAGAGGAGGCGTTAAAAACATCTCATCTCATTCAAGAAGATCACAGAATGACCAAAAAATATAATCATTGTTTTATCATTAATGTCCTGATAAGATGTACAGTTTCTGCAGTATGTGGAGCAACAGAATATACATGTGTATGCATTTTTAATACAGTATTCAAATGATGTTGGTGAACCAGTTGGCTCAATTCCCCAGCTGCTTTACTGTGTTCAACTTTACTGCATTAACAGTACACCTTCGAACTGGAGACAACTATAGAAGATATTGATCCCAGGAGACCATCTTGGTTAAATAAGGCTCAAACGTACTGCATCCACACATGCAATTAATAACCTAACACACGTGTCCTGCATGACACACACATCCCATATTACTTGTGAATAATTAGCCAATTCCTGTTCATACTTAAAAGCTCCTAAAGATGTTAAATATGTGGAGGGATTGCAGCCGGATTTTGAGTAACCGATCATGTGCACAGACTCAAAACATTTGTAGGACTCTGAGCTAAGTCATGCATAATTTAACACAAAGCTCTGTGTTACTGTTTACTGTATCGCCTACGGAGTGGCCTTTACTGTAAGCTCCCATTCACTGCACATAGATTACACACTAATAACGGAAGGAACAAACTCAACACACAGAGATAAAATATGTCCCCCCCAACCCCCCAAAAACACCAAACTCCAAAACAACCATGCCAGTCTAGACACAAGCTGCTCTTCCAATCACCAACATCAAACCTCCTCTCCTTCTCCATCTCCTCTCCTCCTTCTCTTCCTCCTCTCCTCTCCTCTCCCTCCTCCTCCTCCTCACCCCCACTATCATTGTCTAAGCCACCAAAGTGTTTTTTCCCACGCTTTATTTTTCTCCGTCCTGTTTGCAGCCAGGCAGGAGGAGGAGGAGGAGAAGGAGGTGGGGGTAGAGGGGATAGGGAGTGGGGGGGGTACGAACTGATGAGGTCGCCATGGCAACCCCACATTGGCATGCCCCTGATTGGACTATGTGGTGGCTAATTATTCAGCGCATATGCTTAAAAAAAACAATAAAGTAGGACGTATTGAAATGCAGAGCCGAGCATCGCATGGTGTGTGTGATTAACATATGAGCCCCGCGCCGCTTTTGATGAAAGACGCCTCAGTTTCATCGCTCCGCGTAACAACTTAAATGTTTAATTTTATGTGCATGTTAAATACATAAGGATATATCTTTAACATTTCAACTGTAATCTTTTTTTTTTTTTCATAAATTTATTTTTTGTTTGCGAAATGTGAACTTTTTGTCATGAACTTTGTTTTTGTTTGAACAATCTACTTAAACTAATTATATTTATCTCTTAATGGGAAGATTAATAATTCACATATATATGCCAATTTACATGAGAGGATCAACGCAAAACTTTACATTGAAAAGCTAGAACAAAAAAAAACAAGAGCAGCATGCTAATGGCAGGCCTCTGAGCACTGGCATGACAGACAAATCATGTGCGTGTGTTTGTATGTGTGTGTGTGTGTGTGTTAGAGGCAGTGGGGATGGAGGGTCTGCTGTGTGAAAGAACCCGTGGGGTAGGGGTTTGTATATGTGTGTGTTTGAGGAGGGGATTGGGGGGGGTTACGTTAACAATGGCCGGCATTGTTTACCAATCTCCCTCGTCCATTAATCAGGACGATCCGGCTCTAATTGGCGTTTTGGTTAAGCTGGTCTCCAGACCCCCGTTCCCTCCACTGGCCTAAATAATGGCGTTACGCCACAAGTGCCGCCACACATTGGGGAGGACAATGTGCCGCTTGTCTGAGGGTCCAGGATAGGATCCCCACCCTCTCCTCTTCCCCTCCTTTCTTAGCGCCCCATGCACCCCCCCAAGATAAACCTCACACAGAAACACAAAGAAGGCCTCTCACTATTGAGATCTCACTGTCGCAGCCTCCCTCTCCTCGTCTGTCTGC
>CAKAKR010055324.1:0-17059 GCA_916700685.1 Adelosebastes latens
GTGTGTGTGTGTGTGTGTGTGTGTGTGTGTGTGTGTGTGTGTGTGTGTGTGTGTGTGTGTAAAGGACACACAGTGTTTCTCCCGTTGGCATCCAGCTGAATGTTAAACTGTAAACTAACTAAACGGAATCTGAAGTTAATGACAATCACAACTCGGACATAAATCACTCTCAACGTTTTCCGTTGCAGCAATAAAATATAACCACAGGCATCAGATGGCAGACAGCTATGATGTGTGTGTGTGTGTATGGGTGTGTGTGTGTGGGTGTGTGAGGGTTTTAATATGAATGTGTGTGTGCAGACGCTGCTCATTCTCCTCCAGCAGCTTGTCATCAGTGCTTAGTGTCACCGCCGCTGACCGTCTGCTCAGCGTCTAGTAGACCTGGCAACACAGACTCTCATCCTGACTGACCTGGCAACACAGGCTCTCATACTGTCTGACCTGGCAACACAGACTCTCATACTAACTGACCTGGCAACACAGACTCTCATACTGTCTGACCTGGCAACACAGACTCTCATACTGTCTGACCTGGCAACACAGACTCTCATACTGTCTGACCTGGCAACACAGACTCTCTCTCTCGGTCTGACCTGGCAACACAGACTCTCATCCTGTCTGACCTGGCAACACAGACTCTCATTCTGACTGACATGTGGCAGAGACCTTCAGCATCTAGCGTTGACTTCATGCCAACTTGGAGCCTTTCATCAGTAACAGGAGCTGCATGTTCAGACTGGAGCTGCATCTCCGTCAGCACGCTGACATTTTATAATATAATCATCCTGCTGAGGTTTATTTAAGTAATAATAATCGACTGAACGCTGAGGGGCGAATTCACAAACCTGCAAAAAAAACCTGCAGAAATCAGACAAAAAGAAACCTTGTGATTCTCAAAGCACCTTAAAGAGTGAAATGCACCGTTAACTGAGCTGCAGAGCAGACAGCGTCTTTGCACGTATTTAAATTAGGTCATATGTAGACATTAGCAGAGGACCATAGAGTACCAGAGGAAAACAATGGTTTTGCTGGTGTCGTTTGTTCTAGCGACGCAACAAGGAACAAGGATAAGAAAGCTGAGAAGTTCTGTGACTCCATGTTGTATGTGAAGCCATTCTTCTGCTTTTAGATCTCACAGCTGCTTTGGACACAGTGGACCACAACGTCTTATTTCTCCTCTGTTGGGTTTAAAGGTGTGAATGGTTCAGGTCTGACCTGGCTGACCGTAGTTTTTCCGTCTGCTTTGGTGATTTCACGTCCTCCTCAGCCCGTCTCCCATGTGGAGTCCCCCAAGGCTCTATACTTGGTCCTCTTTTATTCACCCTGTACATGCTTCCCCTGAGGTCCATTATTAGAAAGTATGGAATCTCTGTTCCACTTCTACGCTGACGACTCACAACTGTACGTGTAACTCAAACTCTTTGGGGCCTTTGCTAGACTGTCTCAAAGACATCAAAGACTGGATGGCTTTAAATTTCCTCAATGAGAGCAAGACAGAAGTCATTCTTTTTGGACCCAATGGAGGCAGCAACGACCCCATCATGGACCTTTCACCCCCTGGAACCTTTTCTTAAACCTTCTGTAAAGAATCTAGGGGTTATAATGGACCAACAGATAAACTCAGTTCAGTCAGACAACTCACGTTTGAAATGTTTATTTCAACAGCAGAACATTGTTAGAGTTTGGGGTCCAGACTGTGACCTCATCACTCTCTGCAGATATGATTACATGAGATATTGGGAGTGATGATTAAACATATTACCCCCCGTCGGAGCGTGCAGGTGGATGCTGGGTTGGTAGTGGGGCTGACAGAGCAGGCAGCAGCAGGTCTGGTGCAGGGCAGCAGCAGCATGGAAGAGGCAGAGGGAGAAACAGGGAATTTTGCAGCTTAAATAGTAGAGCGCCCAATTGGGATGGCGCGTTTGGTTTATGGTATTGAGAGTGAGGCATGTCACATGTGTATGTAGCAGTGCAGCTCGAGTTGACTGCCTGAACTAGCTCGCAGGCGTCGCTCCATTTGTGAAAGGAAGCTTTTTCCAACTGCGTCTTTTATCCAGGGTTAAGTCCTTTTTATCTTTTAATGATTTTGAAAAGGTAATGCATGTTTTTATCACCACATGTCTTGATTATTGTAATGCACTTTACGTTGGTGTTAGCCAACGCCAGCTTGTTCAGAACGCGGCAGCTCGTCTTTTAACTGGTAAACGTGAGCACATCTCCCCGACTCTGGCTTCTCGGATTGATTTTAAGATTTTATCATTAACATATAAATCATCCAACTTCTCTCTCAGATCTTTTAAAACCATATATTTTATGGAGGACGCTCGGTTCCACTGAGCAGTTGTTTCTGACTGTCTCGAGGTCAAAGTTGAAGCTCAGGGGTTCAGCTCTGCCTCCACATGTTGGGCTGTCCTCCACACTGCCTGTTCTTAAATCAAACCTTTAAACACTTTTATTCCTTAATGGCTTTTGGCTCAGCATGAGAGTTTTTTTTTTGAATCCTTACTCCTTTCCTATTGGTCTTAACGCTTTTATTATTTCAATGTCCTGTTGGTTTTATGTTGGTCTTAGTGTTTTATTGTGTTGTTTTGATGTTTAACTGTTCAGCACGTTAGTCGACTTTTGTTGCTTTATAAATAAATTTGGATTGGATGTTCTTTGAATACATAAAACATTTAAATAATGAAAGAATCACATTTATTGCTGCTCTGATTGTTTTCACTGTACACAGAAACATAAATGTCTTGTCAGAGAAAGGCTGCACGTCTCCTGGAGGTTTAGTGTTCCATAATCAGAGTCCAGCAGGGTGTGTTCTGTAACATTCTGCATAGTTGGAAGGGTTAGTGGGTTTGACCGTCCTCCAAGCGTCCCACCGCGTCCCACCGCCAGAGTTCAGAGGACACGCTCCAGACACAACAGAGACAGCTGGCGGGGGGGGGGGGGGAGATAAATAAAAACAGAGTCTGTATCTCCGTTACAAGACAACAACCAGCAGACACATCCACTGCTTCACACTTCCTGTATCCACGGCCACCGCCACCGCTGTGATGGAAGAACTGAACACGCTGTGTACTAGATGCTACTGGACGGACTTGGCCCCCGTTAGCAACCAGCATTCCTCCGACAGGTGTCACATGTTTACCAGACAACAAGCAGCACACACGTCCTGGAGATGTAGAATGGTGACTGGAGGTGGTGCAGAGAGGTCTGGTATCCGGGCCGGCATATCTACGAGGTATTTCAGAGAGAGGAGAAGAGGAGAGTCTTATGTTACCGGCCTCAAGCATCCCAGGCAGCTCTGGTTGTTAGCCGAGGCCGTCCGGGGCCGTCCGGGGTCAACGCCACCGATGGGCGCTTCTTAAACCTCTCTCACTTTCCCCGTCACATTCCTCTTCAGGGCTCAAATCAGCTCACATCCCAATCAGGAAGAAGAACCACTTGGACCTGTCGAGGTAGACGAGGAGACTTCCGATGTCACCTTCACCTGCAACTATAAACCACTTATATACCAACAGGCCTCATCTAGACGCTACAGGTGGATAGGTAGCTAGATATCACCATGAAACTTCACCAGTTGATTTCTGACATTAAGTAATCTAAGAAAAATATGTACGTAAAATAAGAAAAATACGTACGTAAACTAAGTAAAATACATATGTAAACTAAGTCAAATGCGTACGTAAACTAAGAAAAATGCGTAGGTAAACTAAGTAAAATATGTATGTAAAATGCATATGTAAACTAAGTCAAATGCGTACCTAAACTAAGAAAAATGCATACTTAAACTAAGAAAAATGCGTACGTAAACTAAGTAAAATACATACGTAAACTAAGTAAAATGCGTATGTAGACTAAGTAAAATGCATACGTAAATTAAGACTATTATTTGTATTACAAGTTCTCTGAAATTTCATGTTTAAATTAATACAAATGAGGCATTATCTTATTAAATATGTGCTAGTTTTCATACATTTCATGAACAGAAATGTGAACATTGGATAAAACCAGGTGTGTGTTCAGGTGTGTTCTGGTGTCGACTGGATGTCAGAGGTGTGTTCTGGTGTTAACCGGCTGTCAGAGGTGTGTTCTGGTGTCGACTGGATGTCAGAGGTGTGTTCTGGTGTGTTCAGGTGTGTTCAGGTGTGTTCTGGTGTCTGCTGGATGTCAGAGGTGTGTTCTGGTGTCTGCTGGATGTCAGAGGTGTGATCTGGTGTCGGCTGGATGTCAGAGGTGTGTTCTGGTGTCGACTACCTGTCAGAGGTGTGTTCTGGTGTCGACCGGCTGTCAGAGGTGTGTTCTGGTGTGTTCAGGTGTGTTCTGGTGTCTGCTGGATGTCAGAGGTGTGTTCTGGTGTCTGCTGGCTGTCAGAGGTGTGTTCAGGTGTGTTCTGGTGTCGGCCAGATGTCAGAGGTGTGTTCTGGTGTGTTCAGGTGTGTTCTGGTGTGTTCAGGTGTGTTCTGGTGTCGACTCCCAGTTGATCAGTTTGATGTTCTCCTTGTGGATGATAATTGGACTGAAGCTCGGCGGTATTTTCAGGCCCGCGGCGCTGCCTTACCTCTGCAGAGAGGAATGTAATCATCAGCTCTGGAAGTCATTCATCTTGTGAGACAAAGCAGAGATGTTCATGTCCTGAACTGAGAGGAGAGAGACTTTAATCACATTCACCAGCTAAATGCAACACACACGTCTTTAGTTCAACCCATTTAATAATTAATTATTATACCGTCCACATCGTCAGCTCTGCTAGTCGACGGTCCACATTGTAGAGTTAATAGTACTTTTAATTTCTAAAGCTTTATGTCACTCTCATAGTTCCACTATAACACTGTAAACCCTCATGCTGTTATAAATCAAATCTTTTGTGATTAATTAGACCTGATGAGGCTAATCAGCAGCATGAGACACACCTGGACCCGGTGTGCTCAGGTGTGCTCAGGTGTGCTCCCTGCTTAAAGGACAGAGCATGCAGCAGTCTGTAGCCTTACAGACCTCCTCACACACCTCTGTTCCTTAGTGTTTTGGTTCTTTGTCTTTGTTTTTACAGCACACATCCCCTCCCTACACTACTGACTCTTCAGATTCCTCCCACGCATTCTTTTGATTTACTTTTAACATACGTTTTGGTTAATAAATCACTTAATTTGTTCAGTTATACCCGTGTGTCTCCCGTTTTTGTCCCAGTCTTATAGAGTCGGGCTGTGACAACACAGCTTGTTTCCTCAGAGAGAAGAATTCATGTTCATGTTCATTTTTAACTTTACAAGAAGGACATTTCTTTTGTTTCTTTTTCTACTCTTTGAGATGAATCCTGTTAGTTTCCTGTGTAATTGTACTCTGTCACATCTTTAGATCATATATAAGCTGTTTTCAGTAAAGATAACTGCGTTTTATTACAACAACTTTGGAACCAAATCAGAACTCTGAGGTGAAATGTTATTTAATAATCAGAAGAAAACTAACATCAAACCTGTGATCATCATGTGTCCATGGTGTAATATATAGTTCTAGATGTTAACGTGTGATGGTGTCTGTGTGGTTCTACAGTACAGACAGTTCTGCTGAAACACCTCGAGGGCTGAACATCGTGAACTTTAATGCACAGAAGATCATCTGAGGACGACGTCACCACCACGCCCACGCCCACGCCCACGCTGCCTCATATTCATCCTACAGTAAATCTATATCTGATCTCTCCTGTTCTTAAAGGTCGACAGAAAAGCAGAGAAAAGCTCCATTAAAGTTCACGTTCATGACCGAACACGTAACCTGCATCACCTGAACAGCAAACAGCGTAATCACAAACATTAAGGAAGTCCGTCATTATTTCCAAATGATTTGTGACCCGCCAGTCTCTCTTTGTGATGATGTTTCACCCGCAGCTAACGACAATTAAAGAATAAAATGATTACAGGTACAAACGTATGAAACCGTGGAAACCAAACACAATAAACACAGAGAGAGAGGGAGAGTTGGATAATATTCAGGTAGCGTCTCTCTGCTCTGGATCAGCAGCTGACCTGGATCACATCTCAGGTTTTAATCCTCCTCTCTGAACATCTTTTACAGGCTGAGCAGCAGAAACATGGAGGAGCTGCTTCAGATCGCTCCAGGCCACCACAGAAGAAGAAGAAGAGCTGGATGGAGGATTAAAACCACGTCCTCACTCTGGGAGGAAACATGTTAACCCCTTCAGAGCCTCAGGTTAGGATACGTGATACTGGAGGTGCTGAACATCAGCGTATACTTTACCTGCTGGATACCAGCTGCATGTTCTCCTGGATGGGAGATACTTAACCCTGTTTCCTGGAGAGAAAACCTCACAAGAGTCTAAATACTGACACAGCTTCAGGCTGATTGATCGCTGTATGTAGCAGGGATGTCCTCCTCCAAAGATATTAGTGGGATTAATCCACAGATCTGTAAAGAATAGAATCACACAAGAGCACCACTTTAACTCTTGTCCTACGTAGGTTTAACGCGGAGTCTGCGCCGTAGCCTCTGCCGCAGTGGTCCACGCCAACGTGAGCATTTATATTATTTATACTGTCTGCGTCGCTCCAGTTGGCGATGGGGTTTCTCTGCCACTTTTGAGGGTCTTTGTGTACTTCTTACTCCAGTTTTTCTGTTGGTACTTCCTGTTTTATTTTGGTATAGTCACTGTTGTCTCTCGTTTCAGATCCTTCACTTCCTGTCCCTGTGTGTTTCCCTCCTCTCGCCCCAATTAGTTCCACCTGGTCCTGGTTACCCTCCTCCCTGGTGGATTTAGGGCAGCGACGTACATGAAACCTGCCTTGGCGGAGGTCTGCGCTCTCCGAGTGCACTTCTAGTTCTATCTGCCTTGAGTTTAGAGTCCTTGTCTGTTGGCCCAGCGTCATACAAACAATGGCGACTGAAACTGATCATGTTGGAGTTGGAGCTAATAAATGTTGAACAATCAACCTGATCTCATGGGAAGACGTATAAATAGCACCACATTTTAAGGACATTTCGTTTGTCATTTAACGCCACATTGTTACCGTGAAACAGTCGTGGTTATATTTAGGCGACAAAACCACATAGTTAGGTTGAGGAACAACTTCATGGCTGGGCTTAAAATACATAATGTAAAATGTGTATGTAAACAACGTAACGTCACTAACGTCACTGCAACATAACTCAACAATATGTTAGGACACAAACACCAGCCTCCTGGTTAAAGTCCTGTGTTTGTTGGACTCATCCACCATCAGCGGTCTCTTTTTCTTCTACGTCACCAGCTCTGAGCGGAGCAGATTTACGCTAATGCACTTACAAACGTTTGCCTGATGTTATGTGCCGGAGAGGCGGAGGAGCTCACCTCCACTTAGATACCAACAACGTTTCTTTCCGTCATCAAACATGGTCAAAATAACCACTGTTGCTGTTTTGAACCTGTTGGTGAAGTCCCAGATACGTCAGAAAAACCAAACATCGTTGTGTCTGGTTTCATGACATCATCCGGAGGTGGACACAGCTCGGGGAATTTCACCGCCTTCTCCAGCAGGAACTGCGTCTGGATGACTGCCGCTTCCAGTGTTGCTTACGGGCAAAATAAACAGACTGATCTGTGATTTAATCACAATAAACAGATCAAAAAGATAATAACTACTTCATGATGTTGACTTCTAAAAGGTCTGAATTGGTGCTTAGTCAGGTCTGTCCGCAAGGCAACAAAACAAAATGCTTGTTTTGTTGTGAACGCAACATCATCAACTCATTACATGTCTTTACGCTGGTTACCTGTTAGTCTTCATATTGATTTTGAAAGTCTTTTCTTAGTTTATAATAAGGCACTACATGGCCGTGCACCAGACTACCTGACAGAAATGCCCCTCAGATCCTCAGATCTTCTCTTTTAGTTGTTGAGAGAAGCTGGAAATATTCATATTTTTAAACGTAAACTAAAAACCCATCTATTCAGTCTGGCTTTTATGTAGTGTTTTATAGTTTTATAATTTTATGTTTTTTATTGTTAATACTTATTTTATTTATCATCATCATTATAGGGTTTATTTTACTCTATTTTATTTAATCAACATTTTATTGCTGATCATTATTATCTTTTTTTATTCTATTTTATTTTATTAAAATTGCATTATTTTAATACAATTTGCTTATTTTGTGTAGTTTCATCATTTTTATTTATTTATATTTGTTATTGTTTTTTGTATTTTTATTTATCTTTTATTATCTTAAATACCCATCTCTTATTGCTTTCTTATTCAATGAACGTTTATCTTGGTTGTTTTGGTGCATTAGTCTCTAAATCCATTTTTAACATTCTACATTTTTGTCGGTCGTCTGTCCAGCACTTTGAACTGCATTTGGCTAATAAATAAAGTTTGATTGATTGATTGATTGATTACTGCTCACCTCACTGGCAGAACTGTGTTTGACACCATTACATTTCTCAATATTTTTCTCATCGGTAAATAGAGTATTATTCGGGGTGGACTATCTGTAAAGTCACCTGACCTCATGTCACAGCTTAATATGAAAGAAGCAGAGGTCAGAGGTCAAATCTGAATCGGCTGTCATCACTAAACTATCTCACAGTGTCACATCATCATGAAGACATTCTTAATAAATGTTCTTCCAGGTCTGTGCACAGTGGAATGAGTAATAATGATAATAATGATCCCTCTCTGTTAGCGTAGAAACAGTCCGTACAGAGTGACCTGTGGGTGTTGAGATGGCTTCACATTAGCAGTCCAGGATTGCTTCATTCTTCTTCTTCTTCTTCTCTTCCTGCTGCGTCGTCGACTCATAAACGTCTGTGTTGAAATCTCTGCAGTCGTTTAACAAACACATCAGACTTTATAGTTTCTGTAATGAGACACAGATCTCACAGTCTACCCAACCCAACACTAAAACAACTAGTCTGGTCTTTATATATATATATATGTATATGTATATATAGACTGTATATATGTGACGAGGATCCAGATGTGTGATCAGGTGTTGAAACTGACAGATTTCACCTGAACGCTCTCTGATTCCAGTAAACCTCCTCCGTGTGATGACTCATCTGACCACACCATGAAGTGCTTCCATGACTCTCAGACACACCTCCACCTGCATATTAGTCATATAACTCAATATGATAAATATAAGATTTCAACACTCTGACAGATTAGAAGTCGGTTCACTAGAATCACAATCTGTCAGTATGTTTACAGACGTGTGACGCTCAAACTTTCACTGGAAATAGACCTAATGAAGACGTCTGTGAGAAACCAGGATATTGTTCCTGGACTAAGTATAATTCATACGTACTAAAGTACGTACGTAAACCAAGAAAAATACGTACGTAAACTAAGGAAAATACATACGTAAACTAAGTAAAATACTTACGTAAACCAAGAAAAATACGTATGTAAACTAAGAAAAATACGTACGTAAACTAAGTAAAATACGTATGTAAACTAAGAAAAATACATACGTAAACTAAGGAAAATACGTACGTAAACTGAGGAAAATACGTATGTAAACTAAGTAAAATACGTACATAAACTAAGAAAAATACGTATGTAAACTAAGAAAAATACGTATGTAAACTAAGTAAAATACGTACATAAACTAAGAAAAATACGTATGTAAACTAAGAAAAATACGTATGTAAACTAAGAAAAATGCGTACGTAAACTATGAAATTTTTTTACGTACACGTACGTAAACTAAGGAAAATGCGAATGTTAACAACGAAAAACACATACGTAACTAAGTGAAATGCAGACATAAACTACGTAAATTATATACGTAAACTAAGAAAAATGCGTACATAAACTAAGGAAAATACTTACGGAAAACATGTTGCTGTTGCTGTATTTTAGAAGTAATGTTGCTGTTGCTCTAGGGAAAGTGATGCTAAGCAGAGCTGAAAACAAAGAGCAGTTCGTACTGACAACAGTAATTAGGTGCACAGATAAACCTTCTGATATGAAATATCCAGACGTCACATTATTCCTCCTAAAGGTTGACGACCAGACCTGTTGTTTCCATGGCAACAGCGTCAGAATAATGAGAACTAATCTGTCCTCGGGGTGAATCCTTGATGTGTACCTGTAGTCTCACAGGTGATATTACAGTAAATATGTGAGGATGGCCCAGAGTCACATCTGTGATCACTCTCACATCTCTGCTTTGAAATCATGATGCTGCTGCTGATGATGATGATCTACATGATGTCAGATCTTTATGATTCTCTGTTTACCGTCTGATGTGATCTCAGGCTCTCATATCTCTGTAATAATGATAATAATAATAATAATAATAGAGAATCTTCAGGGTCACAGACAGTTCAGACTCTGCAGCTATTTTACAAAGTTCACCTTCCTGCACGACACTAAAATAAAGCTGAACTAAAATGAAGCAAAGACAACAGATTAGATAAATACATTTTTATATTTCTATAAACAGCAGTGTCTCCTGCGTTCACTGACTGGAGATGGACATGTCTCCTCTGATGCTGCAGTTATAATACTCTGATATACTGAATCTAAACAGAACCACATCAGTGAATTAGAAGAAGTAGAAGTCTGAGCTGTGAAGCTCCGTGAAGACGCTTTCTGTCAGACTAAAAACAATATCTGGATTAAACCGTCCGGCCTAACAGGTCTTTATGAATTCATGACCTGTTTGATAAAGCAGGTAAACAACTCTGTCATCAATCATAACAGCAGCTAGAAAAACCTGCAGGGACCGGTTAGACCCAGGTTAGACTCAGGTTAGACTCAACAACAACACAGAATACAGTTATCCTGCAGCACATGTTGTTATTGTTAGATTTCCTCCTCCTCCTCCTTCTTCACCTCTCCTGTCACATCTATTTATTATCATTATCTGGATTTTATGATGTCTTATGTGTGTGCAAATAAATAAATAAAATATACATTATTGATGTGTTGTTATGTTATGGAAGACAGAACCTGCCAAAATCCAAAATAAATAAATAAATGACTCAATAAATAAATAAATATGACCCCATGATGACACACGTTGAGTGACAACCCCTCATTTGCATAATGAAGCAGAAATGCATAAAGAAAAGTAAAATGAAAAGAATACAGAAATAAATATGGGGTGAAATGTGCAGAAATAAATAAATAAATACACACATTTTGAAATAAATATAAATTAATAAAAATGAATACATAAATAAATAAAAGGGAAAATTAAACAAAAGAGTAAACAAATAAAAAAGGGAATTAATACAAAGATTAATAAATAAATAAATAAAGAAGCAAATTAACACAGAAATATCAATTTATGTCACATTTGATCAATTAATTAATGAATACATTTATTTTTAATATTATTTTTGCTACATTTAATGACTAAATATTTATTTATTTATTTATTTATTAATTTATTTATTTATTCATTCATTCATTCATTCATTTTTTATTTGTCAGGTTCCGTCCTCCATACATATTCACCCACATTTAACGTTGTGTTCAGTGTTCTTTTCTTTCATTATCTGGATTTTATGAAGTTTTATGTGTGTGCAAATTAAATAAATAAATAAGTAAATAAATAAATAGATAAATAAATAAATGAATAAATAAAAAGTCAGGGGACATAACTGATGTATTTTTGGTAAAACACTAAAAAATGTCAAATGTACATTTTGACAACATGGCTTCTGACTTTGCATCACACTTTTACATCAGGCTACATATTTGTCTACGTTTAATGTGGTTTTTCATTTTATTTTCTTGGACCACACAAACACACACACACACACACACACACACACACACACACACACACACACACACACACATACACAGATCTCATACAAACACTGATTTAATATCAGAAGCCTGTCACGGTTTTATAATTTCTGCTGCGAACTCGTAACACTGAACATATAATGTGTTTGCAGGTCTGACACCAAACCCACAGATCTGCCTGTGTAACCTCTGGATGCACAAACACTTTATTTAGTGCTCAGTATGGAGACAGCGTTCAAGAGACAACTTGCAAAACAATTTCACAGAAGAATTGTGCAATAAAAGTTGTGTAAATCAAACCGCCTGTTCAGGTGTTCTTAGAGATTCTGTAACGTTGGAGGACTAAAAGACGTAACTGAGCCTCTCTGTAACGTTCCTGCTGGTTTGCATAAAGAAGTCAGAGAGCAGGTAAATAAACGGAGGATGCAGTGATTTCCCAACAGTTCTGATCACATTAATGACCTGTCACACTGATTTTACCACAAACGTTGTACAAGAGCAGCTTCCTGCCAACAGAATTAAACACCTGAGGCTAAACAATAGGTCTGGGAGGGGCTGCGTTATAATGCAATCATCTAGTCCTGTTTACACAATATACTCCCAGGATGACAAAGCTGCTGCTGCTGAACATTTTGTGCCAAACAGAAAAAAAAAAAAAAACGTTGGTACAAAAGCAAAGCCTCGACTAAAAGAGCGATTATGTTTCAGCTGAAGGGAGCGAGGACGGCGGGGTTACGTCTGCACACACCGGCCTTTTGTACCAGCACACAGCTATAAATGCTCCGGTATAAATGGGGATATAAAAACAGCTCAGGTAAATTCCACAGGTGAGCTGTGAGCGGAGAGGACCAGCCCAAACAGGCAGAGCAGGGCTGGGCCTTTCAGCCAGAGGCCTTGGAAGTCTTCACTGTGTGTTTATGTGGCAGAGGTGAGAGCTGGCTGCGGACTTTCACTGTTACAGTCACGAAGATACAGAAACAAACTGACAGCAGGCTGGCTGCACCTCCTCTTATGTCATCTAGAGACAGAGAGAGAGAGAGAGAGAGAGAGAAGCCCACTAAGGAGATCCTGACCTCTACTGACCTCCGCTGACCTCCAATGACCTCCACTGACCTCCGCTGACCTCCACAGTGGAGCTCCACACTCTTCACCCTCACCAACAAGAAGTTTATTCAAGTGTGATATTAGTATACTACTTTTAAACCTAAAATAAGAGAGTATACTTTCAGTTTCCTTTTTATGTACTTAAAGTATACAGAAAAGCATAAGTATAACTGGCTTACTTTATCCCTTCATCAAGATATACTTAAGAAAAGTCCAATTTACTATACTTGTAGTATAAAACTGCTAAACTAATAGTTTTCTGAGAGTATACTCTAAAGTGTACTTTCATGAACTATAAAGTGGGCTACCAGTATAAAACTAGTAAACTATCAGTACAATACTTACCCTTGAAGTATACTTTTATAAACTAAAAAGTGGGTCTATATTTAGTCCCAAGAAGTATTGAAACTAATAAACTATAAAATTAGTAAACTATCAGTATTCTTATAGTATAGTTGCAGTACAAAATAAACTTTAATGTAAACTAGTTGTGAACTCAAAGTTTACTCTTCATACACTTAAAAGTATACTTTTATGAACTAAAAAGTGGGTCAATTTTGTCCCAAGAAGTATACTACTAGTACTTTGATATTAGTATACTTACTACATAAAGTATACTTGGGAACTTGAACTTTACTTAAGTATACTTCAGTCTGCGTTAAAGAAACTAAGCTTAAGACCAATAAAACTCCTCTCTGGTCTTCCAGGAGCTCTGAACTCATATGTCAACACACCAGATCAGATAAATATCAGCTCCAGTCGTCATGGCAACAGTCCCACATTGTCTCAGAGCGAACTAACAAATCTGGTCCGATTGCTCAACAGAGCCTGCAGGTCTGTCAGCCATCCATCCAGGTTTCCATCCAGCAGGTGAGAGGACTACAGAGAGAGAAGAAGAAGAAGAAGAAGAAGAAGAAGAAGAAGGAGGGAGGAGCGGTGACTAGTTTCCCTCCAACACCCTGAGAAGACGTTCATAATGAAGCTGAAACCTCCTGAAACATGCAGCCGTGTTACTGTCACGGTGCAACGCTGTAATCATAGCTGCGGGCTGTTGGCAGCCACACTGAGAAGAAGAGTCCACAAGCTGAAAACTGCTCCCAACGGGGAAAGGAAAGTGTATTTGGTGGATGTTCCTGTTTGTGAAAGAGCAGCTGAGGTCAGAATAAACTGAAGCAGCGTGGGGGGGGGGAGCCTTCATCCTCAGTGGTGATGAAGCATCAAACTAGTGCTGCAACTGTTCCAGGAGTTCATTAAAGTACACGGCCTGTAAAACCCCTAAAAATGGGGGGAAATGGCACATTGAATTCAAAATGGCTGACTTCCTGTTGGGTTTTGGGTATACCTCCAAGAGGCTTTGTTGTGCGTCTCCACATGTTTCATCTGTCTGCCAAGTTTCAGACATGTAGGTGAAACCTGAACAAGGGGCTCGATTTTTCCGTGTTAGCGAGCCATTTTGCAACGCCCCAGTCCGAGACCGCGTCTGATAATTGTGCAAAGTTTAACAACTTTTTGAGCACCATAAGGCCCTCAAAAATGTGATTAACTTTAAGTAAGAAAAATAAGAATAATTCCTACAGTTTCAATAGGGCCCTAATAATACATCTTAATAATTTGCACATCCACACAGCGAAGAAAGTCGCCTCAAAAAGAACGACTTTAGTTGTTTCATATGTTTTCTATTATCCACAGTTACCTCCACCACACAGGTGTTTGTATGTGTTCTGTTCCGTCTGCTTGTCAACAGGATTACAGAACAACTACCGGCCCAATTATCATGAAACTTAAGGAGTAAGACATATGATAAATACTTCTCTTCCCATTTTTTGCAACTTATTGATCAGCCCAGACACACAGCGGTTCGTGAAAAAGTGACGAAATTGAATGTATTGATTTATGTACATAGACACAAATTGGTCAGCATGAAATCAGTTTGTTTGTAATCCACGTTTTTTTTTCGGAGAAATCTAAATCAAACTTTAATCAAAGGGCCACTGATGCATCATGGGTATGATGTGGTTTTCTCAGGCAAAAGAGTCAATTATCGATGCAAAATGTGTGTTTCTGATGATTTATTAATCCAAAAAAAACAAGCACATGGGTGTCTTGTTCTGGTAAAAAAAAAAACATAAACCCACCCAGGTGCATGCTGGTCCTACCTGCCTACCTACCTCTATATGCCCACAGTGTTACCCAATTCATAAACAAAACAAAATACTAATTACGCAAAAAATCTACATTTACTAACAAGAAAATAGTGAAACTAAACAAATAACTAGCAAAATAAAACACTATCAAAAATCTAATCCAAATAAAGTAAACATCTAGAATAATAAATCAAACTTATTAATCGTAAAACAACGACTAAATACTAACAACAATAAAGAGCTCCTACACCAGGAAGTGTAGAGAGCGGTGAACGGCGTATAGCGAGGAGGTCGGGGTGGATGGGTGGGTCTAAAAACAGACTGTCACCAGGAGACCGACGTTGGTGCCCCGTGTGAGGCCAGAGAGACCTCTGTTGGTGCCCCGTGTGAGGCCAGAAGTCAACGTTAATTTATTTGTAACTTCTGTTCTTCAGTTACAGAACTTCTGGAGTTATTTTAACCCAAACCACCATCTTTTACTAAACCTAACTAAGGAGTTTTGTTGCCTAAACCTAACCAAGTCTAGCCAACCAAGCTAACGAAGTAGTTTTTGTCACGTAACCTTCGTGCTTAAGGTACGCCACTTCCAGAGTTATTTCAACCCTAACCGCCATGTTTTACTAAACCTAACTAAGTAGGACATTCATAGGAAAATGCACGAAAAATACAGTGTTGAAAGTCGTGCTGAGCATCACAAAAAAAAAGTTAAATTTGTGTCTATATGTACACGAATCAAACACATTAAATTTAGTGACTATTTCACAAACTGCTGTATTATATTCATTGTTATATTTATTTATGTGACTACCAAGAACGTTTCCCATCAAGCGTGACTCCTAAAAGTTTAAAACTTCACCAAAATATCACGATTCAACATCTTCTTATTGTGCTTTTTAAGTGAATCCAACGTCTGCAGGGTGTGATCTGGTGATCTGGTGATCTGGTTAAAACGTGAAAACAGTCCTCATTTAAAGAGGATTGCTGGTGTATGTTCACATCATTTAACATCTCAGCAGCAGCTCTGACTAAATGATGATACTGATGTTAAACAGACTCCATGTAGTGACTGCCCTCTGCTGGCTGGATGTGGACCTGCTCTGGTGGGTTGAGGTGTGGTCGGAGACACTGCAGAATGAGAGCAGGATTAAAACAGGTCTAAAAGAACCAATGCAAAGACTAAAACTACAGATTTTACACCCTATAAACCCACTGTAAAAAATAAATAATGAGCATAACAACTGACAATGTGAGGAACAAATTCTAGTTAATAAAAAGTAGTAGAAGGTGTTGGCTGAATAAGGCATAATTCCCTCCTTGTTCAGGAGTTATTTCCAGCCTTCATGACTATATATAAATATAAATATATGTATATTTGGTGCAGCAGTTATCTCTGCTGGAGCTTCTTTAACCCTCCACACCCAGCTCTGTCTCTGTCTCTCTGTCTCTGTCTCTGTCTCAGGCAGGAATAAAACCCAGAGCTGATGTTCTGGGTAATTAGTGAGTCTAGACAGTTTGGAAAGAAGACACTTTAAACACATCTGATGCTGCAGAATATATACGGAGCGTTTAGGTCCCACCTGGAGAAAACAACCCAATCACTGACACGCCCTCAACCCTTTATACTGGTATCATCAACACTCTCTACTGGCTTCATCAACACTCTCTACTGGTATCATCAACACTCTCTGCTGGTATCATCAACACTCTCTACTGGCTTCATCAACACTCTCTACTGGTATCATCAACACTCTCTACTGGCTTCATCAACACTCTCTACTGGCTTCATCAACACTCTCTACTGGCTTAATCAACACTCTCTACTGGTATCATCAACACTCTACTGGTATCATCAACACTCTCTACTGGCTTCATCAACACTCTCTACTGGAATCATCAACACTCTCTACTGGCTTCATCAACACTCTCTACTGGTATCATCAACACTCTCTACTGAAATCATCAACACGCTCTACTGGTATCATCAACACTCTCTACTGGTATCATCAACACTCTCTACTGGCTTCATCAACACTCTCTACTGGCTTCATCAACACTCTC
>CAKAKR010055324.1:17079-48871 GCA_916700685.1 Adelosebastes latens
GTGAGTAAAACTACATGGAAGCTTTTGTATCTGTCCAGCATTAATGAACTCACTGAGACATGAGGTCACGTGTGCAGTATGGATGCTATAACCATGCTCCTCCTGCTCTCCTCCAGGTGGTGCTGGACTGTCCTCTAGATGCCTGTTTCACCTACATCTACCAGTACGAGCCCTACCTCAAAGACCCAGTTGGCTTTCCCCGGGTTATGGTCAGTCTGGAGAGAACCACACCGAATTAAACCAAATAAACTGTATGTTCTTGTTCAAAATAAGTGATCTTTTTGTGCACCATTCCTGCAGATGATGGCGTATTTGTTCTATGCTCTGCCCCTGATGACGGTCTTCACTTATGGTCTGCAAACACCTGGATGCAGCTGGATGTTGGACTGGACCCTCTTCTTTGCTGGCGCCATGGCTCAGGTAACTGTGGTTATGTCTTTGCTGTTATTAATATTCTTTGAAAAAGCATAAAAGCTGACTTCCTCCCACTGTCCTCTCAGGCCCAGTGGTGCCATATCGGAGCATCTCTGCACTCTCGCACTCCCTTCACGTATCGAGTCCCGGCAGACAAATGGTGGCCTGTTATCACCCTCAACGTGCTGCTGGCTGTTGTGCCGGCTCTGCTGGCCCTGCGCTGCCGCACCAACCCGGCTTATTTTATGAAACCTGTTCCCGAGGGACAGACCAACGACGAGAAGAAGAAAAACTAGACCACACACCTGCCACGGACTGTTGAGGAATACTTCACACTGTGACAAGGTTAATGTTTTCTGGGGACTCCTTTTGGCACACAAACTGCATTAAACACAATTTTCAACCTAAAGCCCAGAGAGGAACTGTCAAAGTCAACCGTTCAAACCTTGCACAGCACTCCCTGTATGGACTATTGGATCCTGATAAGAAGGCTGTTGATGGAGTGGAGGACTGTGATCAGCTTTCAGGTGACTCATGCAGACATCCTGTTGGTATCTTCCCAATCTAAGACTATTAACCTGGATCCAACAGTTTGGCAACTCACTACTGGAGAGTAACAGTCATCTTCTAATTCACACAGCAACTGCACAGCTTGAAGTTTATTTTTACTGATCTAAAATTGAAAGTCAGTGTTTTCATTGTTTAAAAACTGAATGTAAGAAGAAGACTTAAAAGGAATAACTAGTTGCTGATAAGGGAGATAATAGCAGATGTTATTCAAGTGGAGAGTCTGATGAAGGAAAAACTCTGGTGCCTTTATATTGTGTAAAATATTTGATGATCCAATTTCCAAAAGCCCAGGGTGTTGTCTTCAAATTGTTTTGTTTTGTCCAACCCAACAGCTCGAAACCCAAATATATTCAGTTTACAATGATATAAAACGGAGAAAAGCGGCAAATCCTCGCACTGAAGAAGCTGAAAACAGAGATTATTTGGTGTATTTGCATGATAAATTACGTAATTGATTATGAAAATAATTCTGTCCATCAACTAATCGATTTCAACTCTAGTTGTGATTGCATCTGAGTGTTTTTTATGTTCCACTTTATTTTGTGAAATAAAAATAAATAAAAACATGGGATACAGATCATTTGAGCCAGATATTGGCATTATCTGTGAATATCTTAGCTGATGTCTGTCAGCACTTAAAAAAACAAACTAAAGTTGATCATAAATCTAAAGTCATTTATTGACAACATGAGCAGTTTGCTGGTTTAACAGGACAATCTCTTCAGACGTCAATATTGTCTCCGGTTGGTGATGTCATTGTGCCCTATGTGCAATGAACCGCTGGCCCAGTTAACTCTGCTGCAGGTGTCACACTGATAAGAGGTGAACCCTGGATTTAGGTGAGCCGCAACTGCACAAATGATCACATGACACGTCGGTCAGCTCTCCATGGGCCAAACGTTTTTTTGTTTTGGGTGCCGAAGTGTATTTTTCACCTGGCGGATCAAAATTGTCCTTTTTTTTTCTCAGAAGTTGTGAGCTGAAGTTCATGTTTTGTAATCTAAATTTACACATTGTTTTTTTTAAAGGACGACACCAATGTTTTTAGATGAAGTGTCCTGAAATTTGACATAAAAAAACATAAATGAATGAATTAAACAATTTAACACATTTTCCAATATAATGTAGCCATGGCAGAGGAAAAAAAAAGTGATAAAAATCAGCTTTTAGACCATCATGTGGAAAAAATAGGACATGCA
The DNA here is from genome assembly GCA_916700685.1 of Adelosebastes latens. NCBI lineage: Eukaryota > Metazoa > Chordata > Actinopteri > Perciformes > Sebastidae > Adelosebastes > Adelosebastes latens. The sequence goes on from CAKAKR010055324.1 coordinate 19,263, forward strand.
AGTGGTTTAAAATGAAAAAAATAAAAAAAAATATTGAAAAATATCCAGATAACAGAGGCTGTCTGGACAGGTGTGTTATTAAAATCCTGGCTATGGCCCTATGAATCCAGTTCAGACAGAAGTGAAGAAGAATAGATAGATTTCTGTGGTTGAACCATCAGATTAAAATAAAACTGTAATTCACCAGAAGACAATTGAGTGGTTATTTTGGCAGCAGTGTTTCTTTTGGTTTGTTGTTCATTCTGGCAAACAGTCTTTTATGTCCCACTCACCTGGTGGGCCATCCTTCTCTCTTAAAATATTCTGCTCACAGACACAACAGAGATGAGAAAATTGCCTTGTGAACCAAACATGATAAAACTATTGCTCGTTGCGTAGAGTGCAATATGAAGTGAGCAGCAAAGCTCAGAAAGATAAAGCCAAAATAAAGGGGTTTGATTGAGTTTCATCTGCTGGGGTACCAAGGTGACACGAAAGAAAACAATCTCTCAGCAACAACAGCTCTTTCCTGTCTAAAAGTAATGGATTATAGGATCTCACACCAGTAAAACAAAAAAACTCGAGCCATCCTACTATTGTTTCCGATAATATGTGTTTGTCATGTCTAATATCCTTGTTTATATTTGGAAACTAGACTGTAATTATAATGATTTACAGATGGGTTATAGAAATGATCTCTTTTGCATTATGACTGTATTATTTTACCTGCTCTGTGCTCTAGATCAGGGGTCAGCAACATGTGGCTCTTTAGCCCTTCTCCAGTGGCTCCGTGTGGATTTTTAAAAATGGAAATTAATAACTGTTTCTTGTTTACATTTTCATTTTTATTTATAATTGTTGTAGGTCTATGGTACGACGGAGTATTAGGGCCATATTGAGGAAAAATAAATAAATCTGAGATTTCGAGAATAAAGTCATAATATTACGAGAATAAGGTCATAGGTTTACGAGAAAAAAGTCGTAATATTATGATAATAAAGTCATAAGTTTAAGAGAAAAAAAGTCGTAGTATTATGAGAACAAAGTCATAATATTATAAAGTAGTAATTTTACGTGTTTTATTTTTTTCTCGTAAAGTTATGACTTTATTCTTGTAATATTACAACTTTGTTTCTCTTTAAGTTATGACTTTATTTTCGTAATATTACAACTTTTTTCCCGTGAAGTTATGACTTTATTTCCGTAATATGACTTTTTTTTCTCATAATATTATGACTTTATTCTGGAAATCTCAGATTTTTTTTTTCCTCAATGTGGCCCTAATACTCCGTAGTACATTTGCTCTTTGGCCCTCCCTGCATTAGACTTATATACTATATACTTAGACTATAAACTGTGTTACCTTCATCACATACTCAAATGTTTTGCGGCTCCAGACAGAATTTTTATTTATTTTTTTTGCCTAAAATGGCTCTTTTGATAATAAAGGTTGCTGACCCCTGGCCTAGAAGAACAAATTTCAAATGCCAAAAGTCTTGTTCGCTATTGTGTTATGTGTGATTTGAATAAATATCTGAGATTCAATTTCCATTTTTCTTTTTCTTTTGTATTTATGGTGATATAACTATTTACATGCATTTTGTGTAAAAGAGATAAATAACATCTATACATACCTGCACATTGTGCATCACAGGAGTCATTCTTGCGTGAGATATAAATAAAGGTACAGAAGTTGGATTGGTGTTTGTTTCTTATTCATTTTTTGTTTGTTTATTTATTTATTATAGGTCTTATCTTACAAGTTGTAGCAAATCACATAGAGAATGAATGGAAAGGAAATGAGAATAATAAAAACAAACTAAAAAGAATTTCCAAAATATGTTTAAAATATATTATAGTGCAGCCAGAATGTCTAGTTTAAACATTGTAAGAGGAGGTACATTTTGAAATCTTGAACTCTACAGGGTTTAATGGAGCTAAGATTGTATTTGTGATATCAAAAAGTGATAAAGCAGTTTATTGTTGCATACTTTGTTACACATTAACATGAAAAAAATGCAATTTTTAAGGCGAAGTATGGAGAGAATGCATGCCAGGCTCTCATGGCTCAGAGTAGAGGAGAGGTTGACGTGCAATTGAATGTGTTTCTTTTGGAATATCTGTTATACTAAACATCCAAACTGTCTGTACTCACAAATAAATTGTGAGAGGTCAACAGAGTCACACTACCAGGCAGGCCACTAGGGGTGATCTAGTCAAGCCAAAAGATCTGTTACGTAAAGGGCTATCACAATGTGGAACAAGTTGTAAACCACAGTATGATCGCTGACCCACCTAGCAAGGCAAGTTTTAAAATATTACAAAAAAATCACATTAAAAATAACCCTGGTGGCCGACCTGAAGAACCATGAGGGTTTGCAGTTTGATGCATTGTAAATGTAGTTTTTTCAGCAGTATTTGTTTGTGTGTTTTTCTTCTTTTATTTTTTTTTCTCTTCTTTTGATTTTTTTATATTATTTGTCTTGAACATGTTTTTATTGTGTTTTTCTTTAAATGTGTTATATGTCTTGTTATATGTTGTGTTTTTATTGTGTGTGGACCCCAGGAAGCGTAGCTGCTACCCTGGTGGCAGCTAATGGGGAACCAAATAAAGAATAAGAATAAGAATAAGAATAAGAATTTACTCCTCACTTTACACATTTTGCTTTATTGCACCACCTTAATTGTTTTTGTACAAAGTTTAAAGTTTAAACAATGTGATGGCCTGAAGTGTGCCAACATACCATCATATATCACCTTAAAGTAACTTTAAAGGTGTCTGTGAGAGATTTCCACCTATTTTGTATTTAAAAGCCTCTAGGCTCTAGTTTTACGATAAATACATATTTTGATATTCATATTGCTTTGGGGGTGCGGGGCAGATATCAGGGCACTATTAGTACAAATTTGAATTAGATCCTAGCAATAGGTGAAAAATTACATGAGATAAAATGGGTACCCCTGTATTTTGCTGTATAAAATATTTTTGTTATGACCATCATCATCAAAATTATGACAAACATGGACGTGTTTTGCTCTTCCTCGGGTAGAAATTAAAGCCCTTTTGAGGATTTGTGCTTGTACTAATAACTGTTGGTTCATCCTCTGGGGACCATGAATCCACCCAGTAGAGATATTTCAGTCTGGACCAAAGTGTTGTAGCGCTAGCATGGCTAATAAATATGTGTAAAAAATACAATCAGAAATGCTGTTGTTCATTTTTTCACTTTATTAAGAATGGAACACAACAGCAGGACAAAAAGTCATAAGAACACCAAAAAAGTGGATGACCGATCAAATATCAAAGGGACCAAAGACAAAAAAAAAAGTGACATTCTACCCATCATGTAAATATAGCCGTGCAAAGATCAAAAGTATTTAGCAATTCAGATACAATCAAGTGGTTATCTCAAGAAAGTATTGTGTAATCCCATCCACACTAGGTCAATGGGACATATCCATTAGCTGAGAGTGCTTATGGATGGAGGAGGGGGGCTAATTGATTAGACATGGTCCAGCTATTGATCAGGAATCAGCCAAAAACAAACACCACAATATTTACAATACAGAGATTAGACGCTAATGATTAATTTAATTTATTGTTGATTGTTGGACTTATATACTGGTATAGAAAAATGATGTTACATTGGCTCTCTGAAGTATAAGTAAAAAAAGAAAGCATATTCACTAGCAAACAATTCATAATAAATAGTAACATAACACAAAAACATAGCAAATATTAGAAAAAGCATGTCAGTAGAATAAAACAGACCAGCTATTCAGGTGCTCTATGGAAAAAAGTAACAGCTACGGTACACATACAAAAAGCTCAGGGTCACCGGGGACTGAATGCTATCTTGCATCAATAACATCTGTGCTTTGTAAACAGAATACTAGGATGAGAGTCATTTTTCATGTAGAACAAGCGAACCTTTGCAAAAAAAAGTGACTCCGCACTTTTCTAAGTTTCTCTCTTACATGCATACGCTCACACACGCTCACACACGGCTGTCAGCCTGACAGACTGAGAGAGGAGTTTTAGTTCATAGACAGGAGGAGGATTTACTGTACTGAGATGTTAGGGAGGGAGTTAATAAGAGTTAGTGTTATAGTTAGTGTTCGCATGGACCTCGGTTAAAGGAAGCAGGGTAAAAACAAAAAGAAGCATCAAAACACCCAGGGACAGGGGTTATGGAGATAAACTGTATGTTAGAGTAAGAAAACCTTATTCATCGGGAGGAATAAAGCCAAACGGAGCGTGGTTAGAAGCAGGAAAGGAAATGGCGGCGATCTACTGTCTTTCTTTATGGGCCATGGTTAGCACCTAGGCATTGCAGATGTTGTATTATTTGGTTCAGTAGTAGCTGTGTGCGTCCTCTCTGGCCTTGTGTCCCTCTCCTCCGTGTCTCCTGTGGCCGCGGCGTTCGTTGTGCTGATTGTGGTGGTGGCGTCGGTACCGGTGTGACCGCCGGGCTAAAAGTGGAGGGAAATAAATAAGTTTTAGTAGATACACAACTATCACTTGTTTTTTTTCTTTCTTTGCACTTCTTAACATATTCATTCTGTTAACTTATTTTAAGGGACCATAAATTTGTACTTTAGATCGATTGATACTGGACTTGAGGCTGATGCTGATATGAGTAACAGAGTTTTAAAATCCAATAACAAGGAATTTGTGACACTGCTTTCTAAATTACCTCAAATATATCTTGTTATTTTAGTACTGCAACTTCTTGTTGCTGATCAGCCGACATATAGACCAATACCCCCAGCTGGACTTGAATCAGGTACGTTGTGCCACCGGACGCCCCTGGTTTGCCTACAATCAACTCCTTACTTTGAGTTGATTGCAATTTCAGTGATTAACGGTAGGGTTGGGAAAGATTTTAGAAACATTTTTTGTTATATTAATTGAAATTCTCATTACATCCCAACAGCAATCAATAAATCAAATGCTTTGACAAAAGGAGAGGAAAAAAAATCAGGTATCTGCGGCTGTTGCAGGACTGTAATAAACTCGTCCAATCATTTCATTCGGGCCTGCCTGCCTGCCTGCGCGTACTCTGCCCGTGTACTCATTGTGCGTCACCGGAGTCTTCCACAAGCTGCTAACTTGACAGCTGTGAGTACTAACAACAGCCATGTTAGTTGTTTATGTTCATAATGATAATTTTGGGGGAGTGGCTTTGGAGGGAGGCCTGAAGGGACGGACTGTCAGTGTTGCCGACTTGGCGACTTTGTCACTAGATTTAGGGACTTATGGATCTAGTGCTGCTAGCTGCTTTCATTGGAAAAGAGTTGGCAACACTGGGCTGGGTTTTTAGGTTGGATCATTTTAAATAAATTTAGTGTACTCTTGCTAGTTCGTCAAGATCACCGACCCTACCTTTAAACAATACTATATTTCATTGCTGCACTCACTGTATTGTAAGTTGCTCTGAATATGAGCATCAAAAGTCCTAAAGACTAGAAATTAGAGTATATGTAACCAGGAAAGCCAATAAATATGACAACCTGACAGAGGGTTTAGAATTGAGGGAACTGAGGGACAGAGCAGGATAACAATAAACACAAGACAAAATTATGGAGCCCCAAAACTGACACAAGACAGTAGAAGGTTATCAGATTACAATTGATTAAAATACTGATAACCAGTTGGTGAAAAAGAGCCTTTACGTACCTTTACATTCATGACACATGACAAAGGTTTTAAATAGTCATTGAACACTCACACTTTGTGCAGATGATCCTGGGTCTCTCCCAGCTGCCGTCGGCCCGGCAGCGCGCAGTGGGGATGTGACGCTGGAAGAAGCCCTCAGAGCACTGGTAGCGTACCACTGCATGGATGTCATAGTGTGACCTCCGCCGACCTATCAAATGGGCGTTCTCCACTGCGGGCGGGGTCCCACACAACACTGCAGAAAAGAATCCAATTTAACCGCATACGGTTGGTATACATCCAGGATCTATTTCACATCAATCCAGAGATGTGTACGGTGCCAAAAGTCTAAATTTGTATGACTCTCCACGGTGAAATACCCGGTATAATAGTGTCAACTTATTCCACTTATTATGCATCTGTTAAATACAAATATGACAGCAAAAGAGACAAATATTAGTGAGCTGTCCATATTGTTAGGTTTTGACCAAATTCAATATTGCAGGTGTGTTTTGCCTCTAGATGGCAGCCTCGTTGCTGTAAACGAGTGTGATCTGTAGAGAGGCCATAAGGAGGTAATGGGTCTCTGCAGTAGACGGGGAGTAGAGCCAAACCACGGAGCCATGAGACCACAGCCAGACAAACAACTACTTAATCCTTTTCTCCATGTCCTCCTCCATCTTTATCCATCCTTTTCTAACTCCTCCTGACCAGGCTCCATTTCTCCAGCGTGACCCGGTCTTTAGCTTTCTTTGCATCCTACAAGCTCTCGCTGCATTCACATTCAGGTCTGAGTCGGGCTCGCAGACGGAAGGTGTGGGAGAGTATTAGGAAAAGGCTCAGATCATATTGTGAACAACGCAGTAATTGGTAATAACTGCAACTAACGGTTCTGCTGTCTGAACACGTGTAAGTGAGCCCCGAGGAGAGACGGCAATAAGAGGAAGATTGAGATTGATATTGCTCTGGAAAATCAATACAGGTTTGAGACTGAATCACAATCTCCACTTAAGTTTGTGTTTGCCGTCGATTCTTTGGAGCATCTGCCGCTGTGACCTTTAATAGAGAAAAAGTGCAAGTGACGCCAAACAGCTACTGAAGTCTGACCAACCGCTGAATCTTTTCTGCACATAAAGTGATGATGAGCATTGATGACTAACAGGTGGCCAGCTGCTCAGCGATAACACACAAGCAACCACATTGTATGAAGACAGCACAAATCTCTCTTCATGAACTGATTAAGCTTTGATTTGATGAGAAAGTCACACTGAACCTGAATGTGTCAAACAAGTTATTGTTGGTTTGCACATTTCATGTGCTGTTTGGTTACATTGAGTCCAGCAGTATTACAGTACCTGTGCCTTTCTTGCAGATGTAGGGCAGGTTGTAGTTGCAGGGCACGTCGTTCCACTTGCCGTCCTCATGGGCAATGGTCACCACACAGTCCTCCCCGCCCGCAAAGAAGTTATCCGGCTGGCTCTCCCTCCAGTTCTCATATACCTGCACAACAGCACAACAACAGTTGCTTTCATTTGTCAGCAGCGTCAGACTGTGAGTCTCCAATCTTCTGAATGTCGTTTGTAAGATTACACATGAGATCTTGCAACATAAATGGGGACACAGTTTTAATTAAAATGCTAAAAATAAAAAAGCTCTGAAGGACCTGAAAACAAATTTTCTCTTATCGGTTTCTGACTATGAGCAATGGGTCCATTATGAATACAAAACTTTCTGCCAATGTTAACATTTCTTTATTTGTGTTTTTCCCTGTACTATTCTCTCTGGTTTGAAGTACTTCTGCCCAGCAGTGGGGTTGTCTGCTGACATTGGAAGGCCGCTGTCTATCAAATCTCATCGATCGTTTTTGAGTTTTAAACTTTTAATCAATAATATCTGAGTTTTTTTTTTAATACTAACAAAAACTTAAGATTTGAGGATTTCAGGGCCCTTAATGAGGACATATTATGCTTTTTCCCTTTCCTTTAGTGTATATTTTTTTTGTGAATGTAAAAAGTCAGCCAAGTTACAAAGCCCACACGTTTTTTGAACATTAAAGTTCAAAATGTTCTAGTAGAAACCCAAAATACAAGTATGCACCTGAAAATAATCATAATAGGTCCTCTTTAAAAACAGGAGTTGGAGATTCTCACGTGACGGAACAATTCAAAACTGATCACTGACCAGATCGTTGCTATCAGTCCACTGAAAGTCTTCCTCCACTGTGCGGTCATTCAGACCGATCCAGGCGTTGTCATGACCCAGACCTGTAAAAAACAACAGTAAAACATATTCCTTTGACTTAATTACTTTTGTAAAAACTCTGATATCCACACAAACCTAAACACTCACTGATACATATCTCAAATCTGTTTAAACCTGTTCTCCTCCCTCTTGTTTATTCTACCGCCTTTTTCTGTATCATTTTATTTGTGACTTCCCTCCTCATCTTGCTTTGTCTTCCATGCTCATCATACATCCAATTAACAAATCAGGAAGACTACAGAAATAAATTAAATCAACTTTTAGTGTTCATCCTGGTTCACATCTAGCAGCTATGTGATATTTATGCTATACTTATTAATATTTAATTTCAAATTATACGTTTTGTTTCTGAATATACAAACATTTTGGTACTTTCAGAAACATTCATTGAATTTGTGTCTTTTGTGTTGTTATGTGAATATTTGTTGTTATGTGTACTGTAGGTTGTTTATGACAGAAATACACACATACCATTAATGAACTCCTGCTCAGTAGCCGAGATGACACTACTGAGGTGGGCACTGTGCTCTCTGCAGTCTTTCTCTGCATCCTCCCAAGTGTGTCTGTGGGTGAAGTACCTGTGGGACAACACAGAGAAAGTGGATATGAAAATACATATTTCATACATTACGCAGCAAGACAAGTTTAAATGCTACAGAGCGCTGTGGTAAGTATATCACGGATAACTCCAGGGTATAAAAGAGTAATGCTGATAGATGAGTCACCTGTGGTTGCAGGTTAATATATTTATTTTAACCGCACAGACAGTTTTTCATCGTTTCTACCTGTAGCAGTGGCCGTGGAACTTCCTCCAACCGTGCTCGCAACCTTCTACGTCTGTAAAGATGAAGAGAAAAGAGGAGGGGAAGTGAGAGAAGCTAAAATAATTTCTTGAAGGGCTAGTAAAAGCGTAGTAAAAGTGTAGGAACACGAAGTAAGATAAAATGATCCGTATAACATGGGAGGAGAGAAGAGGTTTTTTCACCAAGCGTTGCATCCCATTTGGCAAATAAAAGACTAAAATATATGACTTCTTGAGAGGCTAAATACATGAACTGTAATTATACAGGCTCGTTTTCAATTCACAGCACATGTGGCTCCCTCTTTGCACTATTAGTATTCATTAATAACACCAAAGCCAGGGGATTCATTTATAACTGCAAAGGTTAGATATTCATTCATTCTCATTACTACTAGTGCACGGCACACACAAACGCACACACACACAAACACACACACGCACACAAGGAGGACAGATCTGGAGCTGGAGGTGGCTAAAACCAGTGAGGTGATGAATCAGCGCTTGTGTGTTGTTTTGAGTGCGTGGTTTGGGGGGTGATTAGTGCCACCTACTACACAGACACACTCGTCTTGCCTCATGCTGCTCATGAAACTAGATTGTGTCTTTTTTGTTGTATTATGGGCTGCCGGCCCCATGTTGGTGGGTTGATTGCTGCCGTAGGCCTCTTTTGTTACCTCACACTAATCCAGACTGATTCATTATATCTTTGCAACTCGGCAAGACAGCAAAATAAGCGTGGTTCTCAAAATGTCAATGTCAAAAAATCTCAAAACTAATTTGTTTTCCTTGGCTTTTTCTATTCCTATGTATAAAAACAACAGTATTATCAACAAATGTTTATACTTAAAGGTACCCTGTGGAGGTTTTGAACAGGTTTTGGCGGCAGTAACACACAAAGAAGCATGGCAATACACCAAAAAAGCATGAAGGAAGAAGATTGCAAACCAGCAAATGTGGATATAAACAATGCAGAATTTAAGATATTCAAAAGAAACATAGGAAATAGATGCACCTTTGTTTGACCTTCATGATACCTCAAGGACAGTGAATGTAAACATAACTTTTGTTTGTTTATGAGAAAACGCCACAGGGCACCTTCAAACTACATACAATACAGTTATAGCAATGATCTCTAACCACAAAAGCAGTATTACTATCACACCAAACACATCAGAACTGTGTTATTGTTTCATATCATGGACATATGCTGACTGAAACCCGTACAAATATTGTACTAACTGATGCTTGGAAAACAGTATGTATATTGTTGTGCCTGCAGGAGTTTCAGTCCGTATCTGTCACCCTGCAGCCCTGTGACACACACAGATATACACTGTGTGTGATAGCTGCTGAGAGATGCATCTTTGTGATATTGTGTTATGACATACAGCCGTAACAGACGCTGCACACTGATCAGGATTATTTCCACCAGCACAGTTTGCAAAAAACATTTCACCGGGAATCTTAACAAGTTCACCGCTGTGGTTGCTCGATGGACTGAATTTGTTGATGCAGTTTTTCTCATCCTCACCTTTCTCACACGTGTCTCCTCCATAGCTGGGCAGACAAAGGCAGAGGAATGAATCAATCTTGTCGATGCAAGTGCCTCCATTTTCACATGGCTCAGACTGGCAGTCATCAACATCTGTGAGAAGGGAAAAAAGCAGGCGGGTTGCAGATCTCATTAGAGTTAAGATGAAAAAGGATGTATTCTGATGAAGACATGCTGTTCATAAAGAAATAAAAACTGTGTGGGCATTTGCTGCCAATTAAATACGGACACAAGATGAGCTGGTCATTAGTCCTGGTTTAAACAGTGAAATGTGTCCATGTTGGTGAGTACAACAGTATCATACTGTCATTCAAACCGGCTGTGAGGAGAATATAGACAGTCTAATCCCATTTACATTCCTTATTTGTCCTCATTCTCTCACAGAGGAAGACACTCTAAAAGCCCTTCAAGTGTTATTACATCCTTTCTTATGCATTTACAGTACAGAGCGTGAGGTTGACTTGATGTATGACTAATCTAATCTTTTGTCTCTTGTCCATTGTCTCCATTTACAACAAGGCTGCAGGAGGAAGAAACAGCATGCTGCATTGCTTTTCCTTTACAGCATAGACATATAGACATACATTTGGTGGAGTAGTCAGCAGAGAGGACCAGAGGATCTGGGTTCAAGCCCCCATTTTGGCAGCGATCCTCCCTGCTGAAGAAGCCTTAAGCAACAACAGATACCAGCTCCAGGGCTGCTGCGCTACTGTGCTCTCTAACCTCTCTGCGGGGAAAAAAAGCAAGCGAAAGGAACATTTCTCCACACGGATCAATAGAGTATCACTTTATCATTGTAAATGGAGGGCATGTAATCTTCTTTCACCACTGTGGGGGGTTTATGGACCCAGAATAACAGATGTACCCCAGGACTGCGGAAATCTATTAAAACTCACAGCGAGAGAGCAAAAAGAAAGCTCCTTATAAGTTTAAACTCACCTCAAAGTCCTCACATATTAACGGTTACTTAGTTCCAAGAAAAAAGCTGGAAACACTGAAAAAGGTCAGTGGCTGTAAAGAGCTAAATGTCTCAGATCAAACTAGAATGACCTTTAGCTTCATACATACTAGACACACTGAAGGTTGGTTGTAATAAGGCTTAACTTCTAATCTAGACTAAACTGTGCTTTATCAATTAAGTATGTTGTAACATGCAAGGTACAACTGGGACTAAGTAAGATTGTTTTTGAATCTTTTCTATAATCCATTTTTTTTTAGCTTTGACGTTGACGTTTTTGCTTCAAATTGTTTGATGTTTGATTTAACTTTAATCTGACAGCAGAGGGTGTCTATCCGTTTATAAAAATGGCAGCTGAGGGTGTTTTTTTGAGGACAGATATAGGAACTGAAACCAGAGATTTATGCTAATGCATTTTCTCTCCAACAGGCTCGAAGTTGTGCGATCGATCAAACAATGTTGTTTGTCTGTAAGATCAAATAGCAATTTAAGAGCATAAGTAGCAGGAGAGTTTTCTCAAATGTCACTTTTCTTATTGAAGAAATAGACTTCTTTGACAGCTCGGTTCATTGGTTTAAATCACTTAAAGCCACACTGTAGAATTTGAAAATGTCCTACTTTTACAGTATGAGGAGACATTGTGACAGCACAATTTAGTTTAAAATAAATCTTTGATTTACCAAACTATGGGGAAACTGTTGGAAACTGGTGAAACAACTCTGATAATTTGAATCAAGGATTTGTTGTTTTAAGCGTAGTTGTACCAAACACATTTATTAGAGATGAAATGAAACCGTGTGGGTGAAACTCAGCTTTGATTCAAATTGTGAGATAATCTCCAAATGGTTAGGGAAGAGAGAATTAATCTGAAAATCACACACAAGTGTATTTATCCAAAAAGTGCAGAGGCTGGATTTCCTGCAGTGATAGAAGTTTTTTACATATATTTACTTTTTCTTATGAAAAAGCTAATTATGACCTTGAATGACCTCTTAATGCAGTTCATAGTTAAACACACACCACCGACTCTCTCCATTAAAATTAGTCCAGCTCTTTGTTGTTCAACATAAAAAGTCTGATCCTCTCGTCCCTCTCATCCATTATGCAGAGGGGAAGCTGCTCCTCAGAGAGATAATACTGCAAATTCTGCAAATCCATAACAAAGCCCTCCAGCATACCCACGCTTCAGCTGCTGGCTGTCAGTTTGATTGCCTGTCTGTCCATCCGTCCGTCTTTCTGTGACACTCAACAGACAAAACTTGGCGCTCAGTAAGTTTTAAAGTGTTCACAGTCCGATATGAATAAGTATGTTACTGTATGTGGTTCACTTACTATCTTCGCCAAGGAGGTTATGTTTTCGGTTCAGTTTGTTTGTTTGTCAGAAGGATTACAGAAAAAACTACAGGCTCGATTTTCATGAAACTTGGTGGAAGGGTGAAGCATGGGCCAAGGAAGAACCAATTAAACTTTGGAAGTGATCCGAATCACAGAGCCGATACAGATAGGGCATGGCCTTGGCAGAGGTCTGCGCTCTTCTAGTGCCCTTCTAGTGCCCTTCTAGTTCTTCAAGTGATCACTTCCTTGAAGTATGGCTGCCTAATGAGCAGAGTATATGTTAAGGAACAAAGTAGGACCCTTAAGGCAGATTTATTCCACCATGTAAAGTGTCACAGTACCTCTGTGCAGGTGTCTACTTTGGGACGTAGCGGGCTACACTAAAGCTCGCACTACAAAAATGTCAATGTTTTAGGGGCACAGTTTGGTTTAAAAGTTGGAGGTAAAGGTATGGATGGATAAAATCTTCAATCACAGTATACATAATCATGGGTACTTAATGTCTTAAATACTCGGGAAAACAAGGAACACATTAATGCAAAGATCCTATTTAAAGCAGGACTGCTCGTTGATTCCCAACACTGCCTGCAATGGTCTAAAACCACAGATATTAAAGGTACAATGTGTGGGATTTGGGGGCATCTAGTGGTGTGGCTGCAGATTGCCGAGTGCAAAAGCGTGGTAACGCCATTCGCCTCGCTCAGAGGCCATCCTTATCCTAATAACGCTACTTTAGGTGCAACGAAAGTCAGACAGCAGCTGGCGGTACCACGGTTTTGCACTCTGTGGCTCACGTTACCGCAGTTTCACAGGCGTGTCGGACAACTACGGTGGCCTTCAGGTAATGCAAGATGTAATGCAAGAAAGGGGAATCAGCCCAAAGAAAGAGCGAGGGAGGAAATTGCATTTAGACTCTTAAGGCCGCAGCCGGCAACTTCTTCACCTGTCTAACCTCGCTTTGTAGTACTGTGTTTATGTTAATCAGGATGTGTGGTCCCCTCCACCTGCCGAGGCGCTGCCCTTCTCTGAGCTGGAGGTTCCTGATTGGAGGAACCGGCTCGGTCCTTCAATCCCAAGGAGGCAATTCGTAGCTGAGGCTTCAAATGTTTGGCCAGTCTGACAGTCGACACGGCTGGGATTTGATGTGAACAGCTCGCCAACGTATCTCTAGTTGTTATGCTACTTTCAGGAACTACCTAATGTTAATTGCAATGGTTAACTCTGTGAATTGTGGTACTCGAGTATTAGATGGGGAACTGGGCCAGGTTAGATTTAATAACTGACTTCAGCTACACACGGTAGGATTGTTTTTTGTTTAGAGTCACTAGTGTGTAGGGGTGCTGTTTTGGGGATCTGATAAGTAAAGGTTAGTTAGTGAGGTTGTATTTTCCATTCAGTTTCTTTTTAGTAAGTATGATTTGTAGCTCTTATTTTAAGAGTCTTCTTTTTGTTCTACTTATTTCGTTGATTTTAACAGCACCCAAAAGCCCTTTCTTTTAGTCTGCCTCACCTCCCTTTGTTGTTGGAAATATCTAAGCTCCTTGTGAATAAAATAACTTTATTTTACCAAGAAAATCTGGTTTTATGTTGCCTCCCTTTACCCTAGCGAGCTGGGTCGTAACAATAACCACAGTGTTATCTGGCTCCCTGATACCACTACAGTTATACCTCTAAGCAGAAACATTCAGACCTGACCTTACCATGCTACAGCCAAACAGATAGGAAAAACAAAAGGGGAATCGGCACAAAGAAAGAGCGAAGGAGGAAATTGCATGTAGACAAAGAAGAATTGATCAGGAAGATTTTGAATCTAGATACTGTCAGTCCCTCTTTGTCTTGCAGTTAATGCAGGTCACAGTTGGCTTTGTGTGCAACATGGCAGCCTGTTGGCCCTGAACTCCTGTAGTAAAATGTATCTCATCTCTAACCTCTGAAGGTGTAATCACAAACAACAGTGATCAGCACCTCTCAGCCGTCTTTATAGCTGCACAGGGGGGTTATGTTCTCTCTACTGTTAGATGCTCCTTCTGTCAGCAGCATATCTTCAATTTCTATGAATGGATTTTTATGAAGTTCATCGGGCATAAAGGCCTCCGGCTGAGGAACAATTGATTCGTTTTTGGTGCTGATCCGAATCTGGGATTTCCGCCATTAAACGATTTTCTTTAGCCAATGACAAAACTAAGAAAGGCCTTGACTTCATTCCAAAGCCTTGAGGTATTTTTGCTGGGACAATAAATCAATTCAGCTCTGCTGTAAGTAGATCATTTATTTCTTCTCTACATGCCACTACTATACTACAGGAATTTGTTTGTAAAGAAAAACCATGGCAGTGAACGCTACCAATAGTTTGACCTTGAGGAACCAATATCATCACTCTACTCTGACGGTCTGATCCTAACCTTTGACCCCAGCCTCCAATCAACCTCCTCCCTCAATGTGACGGACAGCCCGACCATTGACCTGCCAATAGGCCATTGGAGAGCCTTACATCAATATGTACTAAGAGAGGGCTGAGCTTATCATGCCACTGTGTGGATACATGCATGCGTGTGTGGGATGTGTGAGTGTGTGTGTAAGCATCACTCACCGATCTCACAGTTCTCCCCAGTGTATCCTTGTGGGCAGTAGCAGCTGTAGCCCGTTCCCTGCGGAAGGCACTTTCCTCCGTGCAGACATGGGTTTGTCACGCAGGGCTCCACCTCATCTACAAGAGACAGACGGATTGGGGGTGGAGGGGGAATTTTGGGATTAAAAATAAGGGAGTTAATTAGTGATACTGTAAAGGAGAATGCTTTTCCTGTTTGTAAATGTGATTTATTTAAGCTCACCGGCTTAAAATATTTATTTCGATGGTGATCCTCTAAAGTTAGATGGCTTAAACACAATTTCCCTCACCACTGCTAGGATTTTGAATAAAAATAAAATAAAAGCATGACTCATGCAAACATGCCACCCTAATTTTCCATCATTGCAGCTCAGCCAAAACCAGCGGTTAAAACACACGCATATCCATTTCACACTCGGTCTCTTTTCAAAGGGATCAGAAGCCAGAGAGCCTCAACCTCACCATCCACTCACAGCCATAGTTGTCATGGTTACCATATGGAAAGCGAGGCCTTGGCTCACTCCGCCGAGCGTAGTGGGCAGCGTGAGAACTTCAGACATTAGCCATCCTCAACAGAAATGAGCAGACCTACCGCTGAGCGCCTCGGCCTCGCTATTCACCCCCTAAATGTGTGCGTGTGTGGTCTCCTTCCACAATTACAAATTTCCATATCAATTGACACACCACCACGTGTTTCTCCCCTGAGCCGCTCATTATAGCAACTTAAGGTCTTTGAAAACCACCACTCGTTCGTCCTGGCCGCAAAAGCTCGGCTGTGGGAGTCTTTGTTCTGGCAGCTCTCTCTGACACCGAGGACTGCTTAGGAGGGGGTGGTGTGTGACGTTGACAGTGTCTGTGTGTGTAGGTTTGTGTGTTGTGTTTACACGGTGCGATGAGAGAAAATCTGCCAATGATTAGCCTTGAGGCCGATCCTGTCCAATAACCGCCCAGAGGCAGACATCTCAAGCTCTCATCCTCTGAATTATCATGATGCTAGCTGCAGTGTTGGGCAAAATAAATGTTCAAGGATCAAAAAATCAAAAAATCAAAGATTGAGGGTTTTCATTCACAAGAGCGAGAAATCTCTCAATAGCATCCATAGATTTATGTTAAGTTTCGCGAGTTGATCCTCCGCTTGTGGTTTGAATTCTGCTGAAGTCAGGTGCTAAAACCAGCCATGCATTTCATTTAATGTACACCAGTCCAGGCCGAAGTGCACTTGCACCCTCTGGATCAGTCAAGGTCATGGCACGCCTTGACAAATACCAACTGTTATGACAAGCAGATTTACTACAGCGTGTGTGTGTGTCGATGTGTGTGTGAAAGATAAACCTTGTGCGATTGGCCGTTCATTAAAGTGAGTGGTGCAGAAAAATCAATAGAAGCCTGTAGAAGGAGCTGACAGAGTGGACTGTCCCTCGCTCTGCAAAGCGGCCGACACCACCGGCACAAACAACAACAATAAGCTGGCAACAGCAAAATCCAACTAATAAGTTTACAGAAATAGGACAGTGAGGGGATAATACATAGCAGATGCAACACTGAGATACTTCAAAGTATTAATCCACACAGCCTTTGCTTCGAGTAATAACAGCCATGGACACGGTGGAAATATGGTTTACTTTGGAAATATGATTTTCGGATAAGCGCTTTAGACCTCACAGGTGGCGTTGGCATTTGTGTGAAGGCTGAAGAGCACAAAGAGGAAAGTGGAAACTAAGCAGCCATCTGCAATTGAAATGTTTCAGAAAGATGGTGTGATAAAAAATCTTTTTAAAAAGATCAGACCATGGATTGTGTGTTGAATCCTCATGTGTCAGCATGTGTGTGTTTGTGTTTGAGAACAATGTGATTTACTACTGAAGGTCCTTGAATGTAACCTGAGGCCTCTCTTTTTTCTCTCCTCTCTCATTGATTGAACTGACTGATGAAGTGCTCCGTGATCCAGTCAGGAAAGAAAACACTGACCACCTCCATGAAACCAAACCACAAGGGACTGAACTCGAGCGAGAGTGTGTACATGAGAGAGAGAGAGAGAGAGAGAGAGAGAGAGAGAGAGAAAGACGTTAGCCATTATTCTGGCTGAAAATCCTGCGAGAGCATCCATCCACTTCTTCTGCTTGTGTAGTAAAGATATCCCTGTGTGTTTGTGTGTTTATGGCCTTCTGCCTGCATGACTCCAGGGTGTCAGTCAATCAATCAACCCTTATACTGTACACCAGAAGCCCAGATGGTTGCTCTCGGCTTGTCGATACAATGTACAGCTGTTTTCCACCCGCAGACTACCCACACCCCGAGCAGGCAGCTCAGCCATGCCTGCCGCAGACATGAGCCGCTTTCAAAGGAAGCAAAATAAATCACCATAGAAATGTGTGATAGCTTGATGCCTACGGGGCTTTCAAACGCCGGGTGATAGGATGTTCCCTGTATGAGCTCTCATTATCAAGCGAAAAATAAGTAAACCAGGTGGCCAGCCAGGAGCTTCACTGAGAGATACTGTATACCGTGCTGCAGACTTAATCAACAGATTGTGTGGTGGCGGGAATGTGGTCTCTGCTTCTGGGAATAAAAGGTGTGTAGCCGAGGGAATACACACTGAGTTTTTTGAATAAATATGCCAGTGGCGAGGTCAGGGGAGGAAATGAAAAGGCAATCTTAAAGAATACTTCTATTTATTTACAACATGGGTTTTATTTTCATCTGCCTTCATTTCCTGTCAGTTATGATAACAGTGTACCTATCAAAGTAATTCCTGAGACATGCAGGCACATTGTCGCAACCGCGCAAGAAATACAAACAGTCAGATGATCAGACTTAGACTGAGGCTACAAACAGACTAGTGTTGGGCAGGTTACTTGAATTACTCAACAGCAGAAGTAATTGTAACATTACTTTCTGTTTCTCTGGAGAGATTTATCAAAGATGCTTTTAAACAACTCCAAAGCCTTAGAGGGGTTATATGCCGAACTATTTCTTGGCCAGGAGCGATAACTTCGTGGGGCCTCAGCTCGATTCCTGGTAGCTGCTCTTAGCCAAGAAATAGTCCGGCACACAAACCCTCGTAAAAAGATAAATTCTTCTTTTTACACTTAGGTTTTGCAATAAAGTGTGTTAATTGTAAACTCATGCACTTCTATACAATCTGACTTCTTTTTGCAACCAGAGGAGTCGCCCCCTGCTGGCTATTTGAAAAAATGCAAGTTTAAGGCACTTCAGCATTGGCTTCACTTTTCAGACCCGGAGGTTGACCACTGTTAACAAGCAGCCAGCCTCTGATTTGGAGGTATTTTGACCATCAACAGCTAGCTTAGCATCGGTTACTACAAGTCCATGCCTCACAGTGAA
This sequence comes from Adelosebastes latens, assembly GCA_916700685.1. Classification (NCBI taxonomy): domain Eukaryota; kingdom Metazoa; phylum Chordata; class Actinopteri; order Perciformes; family Sebastidae; genus Adelosebastes; species Adelosebastes latens. Next base: position 37,763 of record CAKAKR010055324.1, read on the forward strand.
GATGTGGGGTTCACACATTCTTACTATTGCTAATAGAAATTATGGTCAAAACTACAAAAATAAGACCCACGTTGTAATAGATCAGAATTATCCTTTAAGGCTATCAAATCAAAATAGTGCTTCAATTAATTAAAATGATACATGGACACACATCAAATAAAGTAAAGCCTACCAACAGCATGACAAAACATATGAAAACAGGCATACACAGCTAACCTGTTGGGCTGAGAGTTATGGTGCTGATGTTGACTCCCCCTCTGTTGCTCTCCTCCTCCATGTTGCCAGGTAACAGGGCCCCTGACCCCACAGCGTGAGACCAAGTGGGCTCCTCCACATCTGTAGGTCCCGACAGTAATGAAGGATAATCCAGAGATCTGTTCAGAACTGCTTTCTCCACTGGGACCCAATGGGGCGATGTCAGGGGGTTAGTGGAGCTGTCATGGTTGTCCAAGTTAGTAGATGGAGCTGGGTCTCCTGATCCAGCAGTTTGAAACGGAGAATAGGAACGGGGTGATGATGGTGAGGGTGAGACAGATGGGGTTTGGGAATTGGATGGAGGTGAGGAAGTGGATGGAGACGGGGAGGATGAAGATGGAAGAGACGGGGATGGGGAGGGAGATTGGGATTCAAACAGGGATTGAGATGGGGATGGTTGAGAAAAGGATGGAGATGGGGACGCAGTTGGCGATAGTGATGGAGATAAGGAGAGGGATTTGTATGGATCTGGTGAGCTTGATGGCGATGGCGATGGGGTTTCTGCTGGTGAGGTGGACGGGGATTCAGATGTAGATAAATCAGCGCTCTCCGACCCAGTTGTGGTCATCACTGTGAGCTCCAGAGGACTAGCAGTGGTAGTGGTAGTCGTGGTAGTGGTGGACTGTCCCTTCCTGTGACCCCTCTCTCTAGATCTTTCTCTGGATCTTTCTCTTGGTTTGCTTGTTCCAACTGGTCGACGTGAAACTTGTATCTCCCCTTTTGCTTCCGCGCCAGTGATTTCTCCACTCCCCTCGTCTTCTCCTTTAGCCTTATCCTCTCCTCTCCCCTTATCCTCTCCTCTGCTCCTGTCCTCCCCTCTGTTCTTCTTCCCCCTTCCTCTGCCTCCTCTACCGCTGCCTCTGGAGGTCACCGTCTCTTCCCTCTTGTCACCCGGCTGGGTTGTGGTCTCCGATTCAACACGGACCCAGGTTTCTACGCTGGATGAGGTGATTCCGGGTGAAGCGCTGGAGGCGGCGGACGTGTGCGTCTCTGAAGTCTTGGTGCTCTCTGTAGTCATAGAGCTACTGGAGGCGGCCACAGTAGATGCCAGACGAGTGGGAGATACTTCACTGGCTGGTGTAGAGTTTTCCCTCGAGGGACCGGTGAACCATGAACTTCCCCAGGAGAACAAACCTGCAGAGGGCACAAAACAAACAAAAAAAGAAAAGAACGAGTGAAGTCAGGGGTGCAATTATTGCAGACAGAGAAAAAAGTGCAGAAGACAAAGCCAAGAGTGACGAACAAAGCAAAAATCATCTTATGGATTCTCTCTGCTTTGCCAAGGGAGAAAAAAACAAACACTTCTAAGCTGTCTGAGCTGTCCGTCAGCTGTTTTTCCTCTATCACTGCACCAGCAACGTCTACACTTCAATATGATCACCGTCAGCAAGCAAACCTCTGTGGACACTGTGAAGTAAAACATTTAAGGGAAAGATCTGAACATTTCCCTCTACAGTATGTTAAACATTATTGTCACAGGCATAAATATAACCAGAGTACACTGTACTGTATATAAGGGATAAACAAAGGCAGTGAGACAGGTGAGAATTGAATTGTTTGCCAATTAGCAGAAGGTGCTTGTTTGAAAGGACTCACATACAGCACTAAGTGAAGTGAAGTGTGAGCTTTCAAAACAATGTTATGCTGCGTTCATGTCATATCAGAGTTACTGTAATGACCCGTTTCTGACTTGTAAATGCCGTTCATGTCAACATCAAAGTCGTAATTACAGCTAATAAAGTGCAATTTTGATGGCCAAAGTCTCCCGTCACGGGCTAGATTTTTTAAAGCCTGAAAACAGAGCCATGAGGAGGTGCAGAAGTCTAGTTTTCTCTCAGAACACTTGAATAACAATATGCTGAAAGGTTATTATGGAATTTTTGCCTAATTTTGCCAAAAATATTCTTCCTACAGCAGGTTTAACCATAGACCACGGAGTCACAGTTGTAAACGTAAACACTGCAAATATGTCCCTGTTTATTTCCTCTTGCAGTGTATGTGAATGACATAGGTGACAGGAACTAAACATGGACCCAAGCTGTTGCCTAGCAATGCAATTCCATTAAAATGATCTCTGTGGAAGTGTTAATTTAAAACAGCCACAGTTCACTGCAACAAATAAATAAATGAAGACAAAACAGACACGGGTGAAGGTCTGACACCTTCACAGTCGCAGAATTGAATCAACGACTCTGTAACACAGTTTTAAACAACACTGATCGGAGATTCCTGCCATTTGGAAACCACTTTCACCCACATCCAGCACATAAAGAGACCTGTAATCCTGCTGGACCCATGAGACACAGGAAACTCTTTTTCCATCATCATATCATATCTTTATTTTGACATTGTGGTAATACTGTCAATAAAGTTGTTCAATGACTGCAGTATTTGTATTCCTCACTGTTCATGAAAGTTACACTGAGACACGAAATAAAATCGATCATCTTCTACAGCTGCCTAGGCCGTTGGATGGACACCCCTGGTTTTCAGTTCAGCTGTATTTACTGTAGAAACCTCAACACAACTGTACTCTATAACAGCAATGAGCATCACCCTGTGTAACAACAGTGTCAATCTACATCATCCTCAGGCTTCTGAAGACCGCTATAAAGTACAATGTTGTACCTCAAGGCCTACTTTACAACACACACTGTAACATATAGGCAATAGGCCAACTGTATGTTCCTTACAATACTCTTTTCCCTACATCTCTATTTGTCCCAAAGAAAAAACACAACTGTACCCCATAATTACATAGAACCTATGAAGTTTGCCTATCCTTATTTTGTTATCATCTGTACCCCTCCAGTGTAGGTAAGTAGTAGTATATGATCATTTTAAAATAAATCACATTAGATTTTTAAAATGCTGTAGGACTCATTACCCCGTCTTTCCTCAAACTTCAAGCTTTGTCGTTCAGTAATGGTAAAAAAGTAAAGGTAAAAAGGTTTTTAAAAATACATGAAGTGTAAATTATTTTCACATTTTGTGGAATTAATTCAAGAGCTTGTTGGGGATTACAATAATACGACATCTGAAGCCCTGTTTGATGACTTTTTAATAAATGCTCATTTGGTTATGGGTTATTCCTACAATTATGCAATTATGCAAATGACCTTTCTCATAAAGCTGAATAGATAAATATCAGTGTTTGCCACTAGCTTTGCTTGTGTTACCGTTTGATTTTCATCTGACTTTGTTGTGTTTAATTGAAGCCGATCTTTTGCAGAAGAAAGAGGTGATGCTGGACACGCTCCTTCTGTTCTCCTCAGCACAAGGCCTCTGCTCTCCCAGTTGCCCCTTATTAATTCTGCGTTTCTCTAATGAACTTCATTCCTGGGGCTTCTTTGTACTGTAATTAATGTATCATCCTGTTGTGTTGCCCAACTGATCTTTCTCCAACATCACAGACCTGAGCCAATTAGTGCCTCGACAGCAAGATCCTGTACGTGCTCATAAACATACACTGCCATCAAGCCTTCTGGTTGCTTTATAACTCAAATCCTGTGGCTGTGTCCTTATTTCACACTACATAATGTGCTAATAGTAACGTGTACTGTATTATGTAAACACTGGAAAAGTTACAACATTTTGTATACTCAAAGATGTCAGTCGACACACTGAATTGGCTTGATTTTTGAGTGAGCTGTTGATGGACATTGTTGTTCGACAATGCGACGCACGCAGGAGCTAATTGTGGATGGAGGTGAGACAGCACCAGAAACATCTCAAAAAGCAAAAATAAAGTATTACATTTTAAAATTGTTTGCTTTCTCCTTCATGAGTTTCCAAATGTTTCCAAAGTCTATTCACAGTTTTTCCTCTGTTATCCTCTTTTCAGAGGGACGACTCAACTTATATTATCTTGAATCGGTAAACCAGCCATTTCACAATAGCCTTATCTATAAATCATGAGAAGACCAACTCTGCGCCCAAATGAATGTTCCTGACCATTTTACTGCCATTTCCACATCAACTTATATTATCTTGAATCGGTAAACCAGCCATTTCAAAGAAAACATTTGATTCTGCAAGTTTATTTGGTGACCCTAAATCTCCTGCGACCCACCTGTGGGTCCCGACCCAGTCTTTGGGAATGACTGCATCAGAAGAAGTATAAAGCCACTCACGTGGTGATGCTGCACTGGATGGATTTGACCTCTCATCTGTCTTTTTCGTGGCCGTCTCCTCTTCCCCTGCCTGTCCACTTGGTGCTTGGGTCCTTTCCTCATCTCCAGTCCCCGCCAGGTAGTTCCAAGGTTTCCAGATGGACTTGACGATCTTTGAGATCACCTAAAATAACAAGTGGATGCCCAGGAACTTAGCTGGTTCAGTGATGTTGCTTTATGTTTTTTTAATCTCAAAATAAAAGCTTAAACCAGGACTAGAGCTGCAACTAACGATTATTATCATTTCTGATTAATCTGTCGATTATTTTCTCGATTAATCGATTAGTTGTTGGTCTATAAAATGTCAGAAATGGTGAAAAATGTTGATCAGTGTTTCCCAAAGCCCAAGATGACGTCCTCAAATGTCTTGTTTTGTCCACAACTCAAAGATAATCAGTTTACTGTCATAGAGGAGTAAAGAAACCAGAAAATATTCACATTTAAGAAGCTGCAATCAGAGAATTTTTACTTTTTGTTCTTAAAAAGTTACCCAAACCGACCTTCTTGTCAGCAGGAGTGGGGTGGACCGGCGGTCTGAGAAACTCCTCTGAGTCGGGGCCAGGCTCCAGTGGCTCTCCCCAGTCTAAGAGGCTCTGTCCTGGGATTAGCTGGAGGGTCACAAAAGACCCTGAAGACTCGGACCAGGGGTCTGAGGCTGAGAACACAATCAGGTGGATTATTATCACAGATCCACATTCTTTTGTGATCAATACATATAATTATTTCAATATTAGAAATCAGCCTTACAAGCATCAATGCGGTGAAGGGAGGCCTCCTCTTCTAGGTCAACCAGTCCTGTCCAGTTTGAAGGTGAAACATCACTGCCATCTGAGGACCCTGCAAGGATGTGTTTGCAAAAAAAAACCATATCTATTGTAAGTTCAATCTTACTGTATTTGTGTTTACAGTAGGATGGTTGATCCTCTGATTAATCAGCTGGTTCATGCTGCTACAGATCTGCTAACAGTAGACAAATGTCAAACCTCTGGTAGTGGTGGTTTGCTGTGTAGTCATGTCGGGACTTCCTGTCCCTGCGGAGTCAGCATCACTTGAGCCTGTGAGGTAGCTCCAGGGCTTCCACAGGGAGGTGTAGATCTGAGACATGGACCCTGAATCCTTCACTTTACCTGGGAAACAAGTTGAAGAGATGTTCACATGGCTGTCGCTGAAGGATTTTATGCAGTTCGTATCAAAGCTTTGTTGTGTTTTAATTTTGCAGAAATTGGCCAATATCAGTCAACACAGAGAACACACGCTGAGCAACTAGATATTTAACTTCAACACATCCTCTTCTCTTTTTCTCTCTCTCTCTCTCTCTCCCGCTGCTGCTGTCAATCCAGCAGTTTCATAGATACACGACGGTGGGATAGATAACGTGGATAAGAAATCGTTGTTGCCATAGCTACAACAGTTACAATGACATTTATTGTCATTGTAACTAATAGCACTCAAAGCTTCCACAGTAACATCAACACCTCTGTCAGGAGTGAGACGGCAGTAATATCAATACGTAGCAACACATTTTGTTGTAATTCTTTATCCACACATTTGAATTTAATATTGATATGAACCATCATTTTATATAATTATGAAAAATGATTATGGTGTAGTTTCCCTGTATTCTTGTTTAGTACTGTTTCATCCATCAATAATGAGTTAACTCCTCTTCCATAAACAAAAAATAGTTTCCTCTTATGGTAAAACACCTCTGTAGCAGTACGCATCATATAGCGCCGTGGTGTTGTTAGTAGTGCTGTTGGGTGCGACGGTGCGGATTCCTGGCTGGCTCCCTCCACAGTCAGGGCGAGGCCGGGTCACCGGGTAGCGGACGCTGCCATCAGACATCCAGCCTGGCGCGCAGCTGTCCAGGCCGGCCTTCCAGGCCAGATAAAGCTGCCCCACTGTGGCCAGCTGCCCCCCGAGAGACACACAGCGGTCTGAGGCTGACGACAGAGACAGCCTGCCTGGGACCGAGGAGTGAAACACTTCCCCTGGAGGACGGAGACATGAGACAGGAACTTGTCAAGAAGCAGATGATGTCTGTCAGATCTCTAGCAGGGAGACACCTGAGTTAAATACAGTAGCCCCGTGCTGATGCCTTCTCTACCTCTACACCTGAACAACTCACTCCTTCAGTTTTTTGCAGACAAAATTCCCACTATTAAAAAAAATCCCTGTCCCCTGTGCCGGACCCAGCAGCACCTACTCCTGACCCTCTCCTCTCCATCCCTCTCAACATCCTTACCCCTCCCCCCCAACACCGCCTCTCCCTGTGCACTCCAGCTGCCCCCTCCCTCATCTCTAATCTCATCAGTTCATCCAAACACACAACCTGCTCCCTCGACACCCTCCCCACTTCCCTGTTGAAGATCTGCCTCCCTGTCCTATGTCCTCACCTCACCAACCTCTTCAATTCCTCACTGTCAGCAAAGCGTTATTCAAACAGGTGTAACTGGTGTATTTGTTGGGGACTACTTACAGATGTGGATTAATACACATTTGTTGCAATAGTTTTTTTGTCTTTTCACTGAATTCATTGAAAGTATGATTTAAAAAAAAGAAAAGAATATCGCAGGTCCTTTAATATTGTAGCAGACTATGATGTGTGATGCAATTTTGATGTGTTTCGTGTGTGTGTGTGTGTGTGTGTATATACCATCCAGTTCTTTTGCAAAACAGTAGACATCAAACAGCTCTTTCGGGTCCCTCTTCCCATAATTCCTTACTCCAGCTGAGTACTCCTTGTGTCCATAGCAACCAAGCTCTGGCAACTGGACAGAATAACTGTGGAGGAAACCATGAGGGAGTCATAAATGGGAATGAACCTCTTTTTTACTAATCATAGGAAATATGTGGCAATGTCTTGTGGACATTTTACTGTGTGAACATTATCTCAGCTCACATATCATAGCGTTTATTCTCATTAAGACTTTAAATGTCAGTTAAGAATAAATTCTTATTTGTAATATCTTTTAAAGGGCAATAGATTAGAATAAATTAAAATACAATTAGCAGCAGAGAAACGACAGCGTTGAAAAGAAGAAAATGAATCTGAAGCAGATGAGGTGACAACACAGAAGAACTGAATATTAATTAAGACAGCAGGTGATGCAAGAAGAGAGGGAACAAACTGTACACAAAACAAAGCAAATGTCTTCATATTAGAGAATTAACAGGCATATAAAAAAATTGCCGCATTTAAGTTTACTTTAGGGCTGTCAAAGTTAACTCGATAATAACGTGTTAACACAAATTTGTTTTAACGCCACTAATTTCTTTAACGTGTTAACACAAACGATTTTCTGGAGGTTGTAGCGGGTTTTAGAGGTAGAGTGAAGATACTGGTATCATATGAAACTAGAAGACCTAAGGAATCTATTGGTATCAACCATGTCATACGAGCTTGTTAGGAAGAAGGTTAAATAACGCTCCAAAGCTGAGCAAAATTTTGGTGAGGACAAACTGTCATGGCCATTTTCAAAAGGGTCCCTTGACCTGAAAATGGGTTCTATGGGTACCCACGAGTCTACCCTTTACAGTGATGCCCACTTTATGATAATCACATGCAGTTTGGGGCAAGTCATAGTCAAGTCAGCACACTGACTTACTGACAGCTGTTGTTGCCTGTTGGGCTTGAGTTTGCCATGTTATGATTTGAGCATATTTATTTATGCTAAATACAGTACCTTTGAGGGTTTTTGGACAATATTTGTCATGGTATTGTGTTGTTAATTGATTTCCAATAATAAAAATATACATATATTTGCATAAAGCAAGCATATTTGCCCACTCCCATGTTGATAAGAGTATTAAATATTTGACAAATCTCCCTTTAAGGTACATTTTGAACTGATAAAAAATGTGTTTAATCAATTCACAATCATGCGATTAATTGCAAATAAATATTTTTATATTTGACAGCCCTAGTCTATTTATATAATAGAATTTATTGATATTCTGTTTGTGTTTACAAGTGTGTGATGGGGGCGCAGGTCTATAAATTGGTGTGCATGGTGAGGGGAGGATGGGTTACAGCCGATACCATCGTTGACCTCAGCCTCCCTCAGCCTCAGTGGATAAATGGAATCTCCAACAGTTAAACTGGACACTGAAATAACTGTCTGGATTTTGTTTTCATATTAAGTGTATTTTGCAATAAATTCTAAGCAACAGTGAATACTTTCTGTGGAATTATTTTGAAAAGAAGGCTACGATTCTGACATACTGCACCCTGACTCTTTATGTGGTAAAAACAACAGGAAAGTGGAATAGTGGTTAGGAAGGAAAAGCCTAAAATGAAATTTTCTGCCAATAGTCTTCAAAACAGAGCTGAAACGAGGAGTTTATTAATTGGTTTGACAATTTTGGTAATCGATAAATCACCTAAGTATTTTTTTTTTAAGTAATAGTTTGATATTTGGGAAGTAGTTATTCGCTTTCTGCCAATAGATCCCACTAAATGCTACACACTGTTTCTTCAAGCAGAAATGCTTAAAAGTCACGGCTTCCAGCTTTCCCAATGTGAAAATCGGTTGACTTTCTTTGTCTCCTATGATAGCAAATTATATATCTTTGGGTTTTGGACTGGGGATCCAGCAAAACAAGCAATTTGAATATGAAAGGCTGGACTAATCAATTAATTGAGAAAATAATCTTCAGAATAATCGATAATAAATATAATTGTTAGAAGCAGCACTGCTTCAAAGCACAGCCGGACTCACAGCAACTAGTAGAGCAACAATACAAGGGTGTGACAAGCAGAAGGAAGTTATTGAACGTCTCCTCACCGGACAGTCTGATCATCCAACCAGCCGGCTGCACAGCTGGCGAAGCCGTCATAGTACGCTGCCCACAGCTGGGCCGGTGTGGCCATCTGAGCCGAGTTTTCCTGGCAGGCTCGCTGGGCATCGGTAAATGAGAGGGCATATCGGGTGCTGGGAGCCTGATAGTGAAACACCACACCTACACACAGGGACAAGTGGTGAGATGTTTGTGAATTTATTTGAGAGATGCACCAACACAGCCAAGTTTAGAGTCAATAAATCAGTGGGAGGTAATCAATAAACATGTTATTATGGCCACAAACAGATCAATCTAACATTAAGCGAGTTTCAGCTGAAATTTCACACATGGGCACACAGAAAAATTAACATTGGTATTCAGTCCAAACTCTGTAATTAAAAGAATTCCACAATTATTCAAGTGGAAAACTAGATAGCAAAAACAACACAGACACAGGGAGCAGTAAGTAATTAAGTCAGTCATTATGATATTGATATGGTGAATCAATGTTATTATTGTTTAATTAAATAAAAAAGCTAAAAAGGGTTGGCAGTGCTGCCATTATCTATCTGACATTATCACAACAAGCCTGGAATGCAATAAAACACAAAAATCAATTAAGTTAGAAGAAGAATTTTAAAGCCTTTTTGTGTTAAAGCTGCTCAGTCCGCCAGCAGCGTTTCTTTTATGTTTTAAATGTGTGCTTTAGGGAGTTGTGGCACTAAACTTTTCTCACAATGAAATCTCCAGTCAGTGGCTGTTGCACTTACCGGAGACCACCAGGGGCACAGTGTCTCTCTCATAGTCGTTACCCATAACAACCTGACAGTGGTAAGTGCCTGAGTCGTTGGTACGGAGACTGGAGATCTCCATGGTAGCATTCAGAGGATTGGCAGTGTATCCTGGCAGCATGATGCGGCCACTGAAAGCCTTATTCACCTTGATTACGTCACCTTTGGCACAGAAAGAGAGGTTTCTTCATTATAAGTGTCTATTGGCATCCTGCAGATTTGAGAGATAAAACATAAACTTATAAGGGCCCCTAGATACATAGATTGAGTTAATCGCCTGCCAAACACAGTTCAGGTTATTTCCCACGAACCACTTTTGTATTTGTGTTTTTGTCTTTACTTTTCCCACTGTTTGGAAGTAGGCGGGGCTCAATCGGAGCAACGTGATGTCACATGCTTCCGTGGACCAATCAGGATTTAGCAACACTTGAATCACACAGACAGTTGTTTGCTTGGTGTTTCAGGCCACTATCAATCAAATGTGATCAAACCACACCCACACAGTCCTGACGAAGCAGATTAGCTCAGTTTTTGAGAGTTAAATTAGGTTTTCATTTCTAACTTTACATTTAAGTGTTGCTTATTTAGTCACTTTAAAATCTAATCAGTCATTTCTAGGGCTGCCAATGTTAACGCGATAACGCGTTAAATCAAATTCCTTTTAAACGCCACTAATTTCTTCGCAACTTCGTTGTAGCGGGCTAAGTTTTAAAGCTAGTGAAGCTACTGGCATCATATAAAAATAGAAAACATAAGGAATCCAATTCAACCATGTCATACTAGCTTGTCATAAAGGAGGCTAAATAACGCTCCAAACTTATGCTAAATTTTGGCGAGGAAAAACTGGCATGGCCATTTTCAAGGGGTCCCTTGACCTCTGACCTCAAGATATGTGAATGTAAATGGGTTCTATGGGTACCCACAAGTCTCCCCTTTACAGACATGCCCACTTTATGATAATCACATGCAGTTTTGGGCAAGTCATAGTCAAGTCAGCACACTGACACACTGACAGCTGTTGTTGCCTGTTGGACTTGAGTTTGCCATGTTATGATTTGAGCATATTTTTTTATGCTAAATGCAGTACCTGTGAGGGTTTCTGGACAATA
>CAKAKR010055326.1:0-11864 GCA_916700685.1 Adelosebastes latens
TAGAGAACTACTAACAGTTTAGAGCTGCTGTTAGAGAACTAATAACACTTTAGAGCTGTTAGAGAACTACTAACAGTTTAGAGCTGCTGTTAGAGAACTACTAACACTTTAGAGCTGTTAGAGAACTACTAACAGTTTAGAGCTGTTAGAGAACTACTAACAGTTTAGAGCTGCTGTTAGAGAACTACTAACACTTTAGAGCTGTTAGAGAACTACTAACACTTTAGAGCTGCTAGAGAACTACTAACAGTTTAGAGCTGTTAGAGAACTACTTACACTTTAGAGCTGTTAGAGAACTAATAACACTTTAGAGCTGTTAGAGAACTACTAACAGTTTAGAGCTGTTAGAGAACTACTTACACTTTAGAGCTGTTAGAGAACTAATAACACTTTAGAGCTGTTAGAGAACTACTAACAGTTTAGAGCTGTTAGAGAACTACTTACACTTTAGAGCTGTTAGAGAACTAATAACACTTTAGAGCCGTTAGAGAACTGCTAACAGTTTAGAGCCGTTAGAGAACTGCTAACAGTTTAGAGCCGTTAGAGAACTGCGAACAGTTTAGAGCCGTTAGAGAACTACTAACAGTTTATAACGGAGTTATTAAACTAACACTCATCCTCCATCCCACCTCTCCACAGGCCAGAGATACTTCCAGTGTATCTACGTCCCCGGGAAAAATGCACAGTACCCCCTACGACCTTTCACCCCGGCCATGTCCCCCACCATGATGTCCCCCGCCATGATGTCCCCCGCCCTGCGGTCCATGATGGAGCAGCAGCAGCAGCAGCAGCAGCAGCAGCAGCGAGCGGCGAGGACGGCGAGGGCGTCGGGCCGATAGGACGACATGAACTCTGTCCTCACGTCTGACAGCACTGCGTCCCCTCTGTCCTCCAGCAGGGGGAGACCTCTTAAATCTGAGGACGAACCACAGACAGAGAAGAGTGGACTCTACAGTATACTACTAAAGTATACTAATACAGTATACCACTACAGTATACTACAGTATACTACAGTATACTACAATACTACTACTGTCTATACTTCTAATGTATTGATGTAATTATTTACTCTCTGTGTGGTTGAGCTCCTGATAGTTTCCTCACTAGTCGTCACCGCCTCGCCTCGCTGAGCCGTAGATATAATATAATACAATATGATTTAATATAATTTAATATAATTTAATATAATAAAATATAATAAAATATAATATGATATAATATAATATCACCAAATGAGGAAGCATTTATGTGAATATTCTAAAAACAGTATAATGTACATAACGCTTATATTTGTAATGTAGGCTGAAATAAACACACACACACAGCTCGGGCATGTATAATATATATATATATATATATATATTATATATATATATTCTATCATGGTATATTTATTTATCTCATTCAGCATTTATACTTTAAGGCTTTTGTGCTGAAAAAACATTTTGTAGTGAGAAAGACAAAATAAAGTAAAATAACACTAATTAATACTTTTAGTTTTAAAAGAGTCCCCTTTTTAAAATAATAATAATAATAATAATAATAATAAATATTTGTAGTTTTAAAAGATACCCCTTTTTAAAATAATAATAATAATAATAATAATAATAATAAATACTTTTATTTATAAAAAGATACTTCTTTTTAAAAAAAATAAGAATACATATTTTTAGTTTTAAAAGATACCCATTTAAAAAAATACTAGTAATAAATATAAAACTGATAATGCCCAAACAATCCTGAGACAGTATTTTGCATCAAATGTTAAAGGAAAATAAATCAGGAGTTTTTTAAGAAATAAGAAAAAAAACAAAGAATAGTTTAGTATTGGATTTTATGGGATTGAATATGACTTCATATTTCACTATCCGAGCTGTGATCAACAGCGTGTTTCCTCTCTTATTTATGAATCATCACCAGCTGTGTGTTGCTGCTTCGCTGCGTCTGAACCAGATCAACATGTCAATGTTTGAAGGTTAAATCTCAGGAGCTCCCACGTTTAGATCCCAGCAGCCTCTCTGTCTCCAACCGCCGACCACCCGTCTCATCAGCACGTTAAACGCTGATTAATGATGAATAACGAGGAGACATCTGATAGAGATAATATCAGGCAGGAAGCTGAGCTCGTCGCTACAGGATGAGAGTATATGATAGTTTACAGACGTACTCTGACGTGTTAGATGCAGTTTGTTGGATGTTTTTCATTCCCAGACGCTGCGTTTTGTTTTAATATATCCGCCTTAAGGAGAAATTGAAGTGTCCTTAACTTCAACCAGGTGAACATAAGGGCTTGACGTGAAAGTTTACAGTATTTGTTCCCATCATATAATATTATTATTAATAATTTAATACTTGAATACTGTTATTTTGTTTGGTATAATTGGCCTTTCTTTTCTATTTCTATTTCTAATCTTTAAACCTCAGAAGTCGTTGTTGACGAAGTCAGCGTTCATATTTCTGCATATTGAGCTGTCTTTATTTTAAGTTAGCATGTTCGGAGCACAGACTGAATATAAAGATGGCCGACACGACAGCTCCGCTAAAGTGAAGCCAAAACATCTGGATTTGACGCTATAAAAAGGGGGCGGGACGTTCATGATTGACAGCTGTGAGTCTCTCTCGCTGACGAGCTGATCCGCTCGTGATTCGGGCAGGTGACCTCGATACCGCGGCGGCTCCACCCCCTCATGACGACGTCAACATCTCCAGATGTCAGCTCCCGTATCGATCCATAGTTTGGCTTCATTCTGTTGAGCGGGGGGGAAGTGGAGACGCGGCGGCCATCTTTAGAGTCTGCGGCTCAGAGACAGAACCTTGATGTGACCAACCAATGAGACGCTGTGATGTCTGCTACAGCGGATAAATGTTAATCAGCAGCTTATTTACAAAGCCTGATATATAAATATATATATATCTATTATATATGATATGATATTTCCAGTTAGCTCACTCTCTCTGGTTCTGTACCTGAACAACAGCTGCAGTTTGTTTTCTGTCTTACTGAATGAAAACCTCGACTCCAAAGAACCCAGAGGTTGTTTCACTCCGTCGGCTCAGTGATGCTGAGAGGGATGAGACCCGCATCAGTCCTCCAGACCCGCTGTGGTCTTCACTTTATACTCACTAACAGCTCCTAAACTGTAATATTAATGCGCTCGTACTGTTGCAGTGGTTACCTAAAGTTTAACACCTGGACGGACTCGGAGCTGATTTTTAGCTGATATTTAAGGAGGAGGGCGACCGTATCTTTAACCCACAGCGTCCTCATCCTCACTGTACTGCAGCTCCATCCTCAGTCTCTCAGGGTTAATCTCCAGAGGTCTCCAGAGGTCTCCAGAGGCCAATGATGAACCTGCATCCTGTCTCCCAGCCAGCAGGAGGAAACTCCTCCGGTTTTATAGAAGAAGTCTGGCTGTATTATTCTGTCTGAGTAACGTTCGCTAAGAACTACAGTTACCAGCTGTAAATTATTCAGCCTTTTTTACAACTTGAACTACATGTTTTTAATTGTTTTTAAAGATTTACTTCAGAGGCGTGTTATGTAAATGTTACGTAAAACGACGTTACGTAAAATTACGTTACGTAAAACGACGTTACCTAAAACAACGTTACATAAAACAACTTTACCTAAAACAATGTTACGTAAAACAATGTTACGTAAAACAAAGTTACGTAAAACAATGTTACGTAAAACAATGTTCCACAACGTTACGTAAAACAACGTTACGTAAAACAACGTTACGTAAAACAACGTTACGTAAAACAACGTTACCTAAAACAACGTTACCTAAAACAACGTTACACAACGTTATGTAAAACAACATTGCGTAAAACAACATTGCGTAAAACAACATTGCGTAAAACAACGTTACATAAAACAATGTTAAGTAAAACAATGTTATGTAAAACAACTTTACCTAAAACAACTTTACCTAAAACAATGTTACGTAAAACAATGTTACTTAAAACAATGTTACGTAAAACAATGTTAAGTAAAACAATGTTATGTAAAACAACTTTACCTAAAACAATGTTACGTAAAACAATGTTATGTAAAACAACTTTACCTAAAACAATGTTACGTAAAACAATGTTACGTAAAACAATGTTACTTAAAACAATGTTACGTAAAACAACTTTACGTAAAACAATGTTACGTAAAACAACGTTACGTAAAACAACTTTACGTAAAACAACTTTACGTAAAACATCGTTACCTAAAATAACGTTACCTAAAACAACGTTACATAAAAACCATAAAGTCAACATTTATGGTTGACGACGCTCCGACTGAATGTTTAAGTTTTGCTGAGCAGTTCCACAGAGACCTTTATTATATATTATTATATATTATTATATATTCTTGATATTTGAGGATCTCTCCACAAACATTTGGGACAGAGTTTCTGGTTTCTGTAGGTCAGTATTTATTGATAATTTGATATATTTTATTCACAGTTACAGTCTGAAGCTGTTAAAACCAGGTGTGTTCCAGGTGTGAGCTCTGGAGGAAGACGAGGAGGAACCTGCTGCAGCAGCTGCAGATCTACAGGAAATGTTTTAAATCTACTTTTGAAGAGACTTTGTAAAGATTTCAGAAGTCTTTCTGAGGTGCTGCTGAACCTCTAGGGCTTGATTTTGTGAATGAAATCTACAATAAGAGTTTGAAGAATCAAAGTCGGCGGGGAATTTGATGATTGTGTTGTCATAAGAAAGCAGATGAGTTGCATTTTTTGGAGTAATTTTCTCCACCGAACAAATCTGTTTGAGGATGTTTCAGAAGGATCACTTTGATTTGTTAATGATTTCTGATGTTAATGTGCATGACGGTGTAATTTAAAGGAAGTACAGCGACGCGTTTTTCAGCTGTATTTCACACAAGCGTCACTCTCCGTTGTTAAACACACACCAGTCAGTCATCTGCATACAGACGGCAGCTGGTTGATTAGTTGCAGACTGACTCTGAGTCTAAGAGATGAAAATAGATTTTTGTTGAGAGGATATTTTTGTTGTGTTGTTCAGCATCATCAATAGACTGTAATCATGGAAACTGTATAAACTACCGAGGCGTATGATGTCATCACACCAGACTCCATCACACTTTTTAAACCTTTTAGGAGCCAATTAAACGTCAGAAGAGACGTTTCAGGACTCGACTGAGGACGTCTGCTGTGGTGATAACACGGAGAATCACCTAAACGCATTCTGTGAGTCCGAATTTCAATAAATATTTGCAGAAATTTGTGAGGTCGTTACTGTGATTCTTTATATTACTGACGAGCCAGAATGATGAGAGACGTCTCGTTGAGGGACACAGAAGGACGTTTAGGACTTCCTGCTCTAAAGAAACACGTCTACTATTTTCAGTCATTGCAAAGTATTTATGTCCTACCTGAGTCCCAGCAGACAGACAGGTTGTCTTTATGTCCTACCTGAGTCCCAGCAGACAGACAGGTTGTCTTTATGTCCTACCTGAGTCCCAGCAGACAGACAGGTTGTCTTTATGTCCTCCCTGTTAACAGACATCAGAAACTGAAATGAGACAGAAAATTAAGAGAGAATGTGAGACACTCGACGTGTGTCCGTATTTATTTTGCTCGTTTTACATGATGCAGTTCAGCAAATTGTCTTTGAGGACATTTATAAACATTTAACAGCTGCTAACTCAACTCCTATTATATATACTGGCATCCCATAATAACGTCACTATTCAGGTTGTATAGTGGTCTCCCCTACAGCTCCTACTGTAACTATACAATCAAAGAACAGTGATATGAATATCAAATCAATAAAAGAGTTATGCATTCATTATCAGGAAATGATCAATCATTAAAAGAAGAAAGTCATTCAGTGTCTGAATCCTCACATAATAATAATAATAATAATAATAATAACAATAATCATAATAATAATAATAATATAATAATATAATAATAATCATAATAATGATCAGAAACAGTACATACATCAGGTGGTTAATGGACGAGGTGGCTTTGGCTGAGATAAATCAAACATTAGTGACAGTCAGTGAGAAATACATTATAATAATAATATATAATAATAATAATAATAAAGACAGGACGTTGACAACGCTTGTGATTCCATAATGAAGAATTATTGTGAAGAAAATACTGATTAAATTCAGTTTTCATAACCTCACTGAGGAACAAAACTCTTCATGTGAGCATTTAAATACTAACTGATCTGATACGGTGATTTTACTGTCTGTCAATGGTACCAGCATGTTAATCATTTACTTCACTGAAACTAGACATGGAAGTCAACGGTTTCCCTTTTTTATCACCATTTACTGTCTGTCAATGGTACCAGCATGTTAACCGTTTACTTCACTGAAACTAGACATGGAAGACAACGGTTTCCCTTTTTTTTATCACCATTTAGTGTCAAATATGTGAAGAAAAACAACACGTGTATCTCAGTTCGATGGATGATGGCGACGTCGTCTCTTCTACAGTCATGATTTAACTTTGAATGGTTCCAGACTGGGATTAAACAGAACATCTGTCTGCTGACCACATCTGGCACCATCATGGAGGTCTACTGGAGGTTTACAGCTAAAAACCTGAACAACCCAAAATAAGGTTCAAAGGAACAAATCAACATTTTCAATTAGTGTTTTTTAGTCAGCGTGCACGTCCACAAACAGATCACAAATCATCACAGATCACAGATCATCACAGATCACAGATCACAGATCACAGATCATCACAGATCAGAGATCACAGATCATCACAGATCATAGATCACAGATAATCACAGATCAGAGATCACAGATCAGAGATCACAGATCAGAGATCACAGATCAGAGATCAGAGATCATCACAGATCACAGATCATCACAGATCAGAGATCACAGATCATCACAGATCACAGATCAGAGATCACAGATCATCACAGATCACAGATCATCACAGATCACAGATCACAGATCATCCCAGATCCCAGATCCCAGATCCCAGATCAGAATGTCTGAGCGGAAACTCTGTTGTTCTCCCGTATAGACTGGTCGAGTCTCTCCAACTGTTTTAATGCAAATTCTCAATTTTAAATATCACTAAACAGTTTTTTATGCTCGACTGAAGAGGAAACTTTTGTGTATTGATAAAAACAAAAAGCATGAAGCTGCAACTTATAACTAATAATGCAACTTATAACTAATAATGCAACTTATAACTAATAATGCAACTTATAACTAATAATGCAACTTATTGATGCTTTTTTCTTTTGACGATTTTCTGTAAATTGGGTTTAAATGTTAGAAGGAGACTGAACTGAAACGCTCTCTGATGTTAGTGAGCTGTTAGTGTTTCAGTGCTCTCTGATGTTAGTGAGCTGTTAGTGTTTTAGTGCTCTCTGATGTTAGTGAGCTGTTAGTGTTTTAGTGCTCTCTGATGTTAGTGAGCTGTTAGTGTTTTAGTGCTCTCTGATGTTAGTGAGCTGTTAGTGTTTTAGTGCTCTCTGATGTTAGTGAGCTGTTAGTGTTTTAGTGCTCTCTGATGTTAGTGAGCTGTTAGTGTTTCAGTGCTCTCTGATGTTAGTGAGCTGTTAGTGTTTCAGTGCTCTCTGATGTTAGTGAGCTGTTAGTGTTTCAGTGCTCTCTGATGTTAGTGAGCTGTTAGTGTTTCAGTGCTCTCTGATGTTAGTGAGCTGTTAGTGTTTCAGTGCTCTCTGATGTTAGTGAGCTGTTAGTGTTTCAGTGCTCTCTGACGTTAGTGAGCTGTTAGTGTTTCAGTGCTCTCTGATGTTAGTGAGCTGTTAGTGTTTTAGTGTTCTCTGATGTTAGTGAGCTGTTAGTGTTTCAGTGTGAGGTGGAGGTGGTGACGTTCAGCTTCTTCTTCTGCTGCTTTTACTCTGAAGGAAAACATGAAACTGGAACGTCATGTGACAACTTTACGTCTAATTCACACCAGGCAGCGGCGACGTGCGGCTCGCTGCACTAGCCACATAGTTTCTGCGGCCGCGAGGCGTGTTCACGTGTTTCAGACGGAATAAAGGCTTTGTGACACAGATCAACGTGTCTGGCCGTTGCTCGCTGAGCTCGGTTTTGGCCGCTGCAGCTTTTCATAGACGTCACACGGCGGCGGAATTCAGTATTACGGCTGAATGTTGAAGTTAGCGTAGCATTAGCATGTGGCTGGAGGTTGAAGTTAGCGTAGCATTAGCATGTGGCTGGAGGTTGAAGTTAGCGTAGCATTAGCATGTGGCTGGAGGTTGAAGTTAGCGTAGCATTAGCATGTGGCTGGAGGTTGAAGTTAGCGTAGCATTAGCATGCGGCTGGAGGTGCACTTCCTCTAACGGTCACTAGATGGCTCCAATAACACTGTGTGTTATATTAGTGGGAGAACCCTGAATACATCATCTTGTTTCTGATTTGTGTGACTCTGAGAGGCTGCTGAGTTGGAGGTGACCTTGTTTGATCGTTAGAACGGAGGATTCTGACCGCTGCCCGTTTCACTGCTAATGATGAATTGCAGATTGTGACGGCATCATATTTCATAAATGTTTGTCGCCTGTAAAACTGCAGTTAAATTTGTCCTTCAGGACTCTTCCTGCTCACGAGTCACAAATATTATGAAGCAGAAATGAACAGAACGACGTCGGCTTCACGTTTCTCTACAGTCTGACGGGAGAATAACAGGAAGTGGATCTACGTTTCCTGAATAAAGACACGTTGGCTCACTGTGAACTCACATTACTGGTGACAGAACAGCACAGAGAGGTTAACAGCAGACCTCCAGGACGGCGTCTAAAGTGTGCACGCCGTCATGACGTCACTAAACCGGTCGGTTGTGGTTAACAGCTCTGTGACATGTTCTCAGCAGGAAAGACAGAACAACAAACACAAAGAACATTCAAAATGCTGAATTCCCTTCAAATAAAAACAGATTCTGACTTGATTATTGTGTTTACAGTTCATACGATGTATACCAACCTGGGTAAGAAACAAGGTAGATAACATTTTAATAAAATACTGACAAGAAACAGAAAAGTCTTCAATGTTTTGGTGAAGCACCGAGCATCACCGATAAAGTAGATCTGTAATAAAATGTAAATCTTTAGCTGTGTGTTACGGTGTTTAAGTTCCTCTACATACGACACGTTTCACAAGAGAACGAAGCAGCCGACCGTCAACACGTTCACCCTAAAAACATCCTTCTGTGTGACACTCAGCGTCGCTATATTCAAGCAGTATACAGATGTTGAGTTCATGTAAACGTTGTATCCTAACAACTGGAAGCATCTACAGTGGCTGTGTGTGTGTTGATATCTACCGATGCACACCAATCCCTCTGTTTCACACTCGACCCACAGTTTATTAGTCTCTCTGATGTGCACAAAACTGGCAGTTGTACATCTCCCCCCAACAATAACCTCTCTGACGCGCTAATAAGAGACGCCGGGAAAATCCCAGCGTTTGTTGGTTTATTAAATAACATGAATCTGAAGTGATCTAAATGTTAATCTGATGATGTTTTAGGGAAGAAACACAGGATGTAGGTACAGTTACATCTGAAGAGCATCGGCCGGGATGCTGATAAATTTCAGGGTTGAAGATGTGTTTTGCTGTCAGTGCTCAGAAAATGAAGTCGTATCTAGACGCGTCTGCAAAACTCCAAATGATGAAGTTTATTAAACATTTCAAGCCGTTTTAAAGGAGCAGTGTGGACGATCTGGACGATCTGGACGATCTGGTGGTGAGTTTACAGACTGCAACCAACTGAAACGTCTCCGTGTGCTGAGCTTGTAGCAGAGCTACGCTGGCCGACGTGGACACATGAATATCCCTCTCTAGAGTCAGAGTTTGTCCATCCTGGGCTACTGTAGAAACATGGCAGCGGCTCCGTGAAGAGGACGCGCTCCCCACGTAGATATAAACGGCTCATTCTTTCAGAGTTTTAGTGAACTATGAAGTTGCAGCCTCAACCGACAGCAGAGAAGTGTGTGTGGTTGACCAGCCCGTTGTCATTCCCAGGGCGTCCAATACCGACGCGTTGGCGCTAGTTACCGCCGCACAATGCGCCCGTTAGCGCCGGTAAGAGACGCACCAGGTTTTCCATTAACTAGAAAACAAATGTTGTGGTGACGTAGTTTAAAGAGCGAAAGACACACATTAGTGTGGGATAGCCTTTAGATAACGAAAAGTGTGAACATTTGCCATAAATCGGGAGAACTACGGGAGGATTGTGACCCCGGGATGATAAACGGGAGTCTCCCGGGAACATGGTGAGGGTTGGCGAGACTCCAGGACTGTTTCCTTTAGGTAAGACCGGCTGGTCACATGTTAAACTATAACATCAGCATGAGGCGGACTGTTCTCTCCAGCAGACGGATCCCAGCGAGGACTCCACCGTGCACAGCAGCCTCTGAGCTCTCTAGTAAGTGGGGTCGACGTGTCATCAACGCTGCTGTGATAGTTTAACGTTCCAGCTGTCTGCTCGCGTCGCGGCCGGCCACATCACACTTCCTGCCGCCAGCTTCTCTGCTTCTCAGCCTGACTGGCTTCATCCTCTGCTGCTCTGCCCGTCGTCCTCGCCGTTTCCTGTCTAACATCCGGCTGTCGTACCTTCTGCTCTTCACAACATCAGTGAATTATTGATTTGGAAGAGCCGGTACGTCAAACACCTCCAGCTGCAGCCGTGGACGAGTAGATTAGGGAAGTCAGAGCATCATTTTAAATATCTACACTGCAGCTGGATCTGGTCTAAGTGCATCATTTAAATGAAATACTGATATTTGAATATGTAAAATAAAACTTCTCTGAGATTAAATGACATAAATCTCTTTACTGCCTGAGATGGACGCTTTATCAGCGTGTTAGTCTGCAGGTCTGGAGCGGTCACGTTGACTACCGTTCATATTATTTCCAAAATAAGGTCCCGTGGTGGTCACAGGAAGGGGCGGGGCTTCAACTCTATCACAATAAAAGCGTGACTCATTCATAACAACGCTGCTCCAGAGCACTACTAGAGGTCATGAACTCAACACGACACCTTTAAGAGTCAAAATGTGAATTACTGAAGTCATTTTCTCATCGATCATCAAATCTGAAAATTAATTGTGAACGTGAGATGTGGTTGAAAGCTCAGAAGAAAGCTAATAAATTGACCTTGAATCGAGATTATAAACTAATACTGATTAAAATAGCTTTTAGCTGCATTATGAAACACCAATAACGAACTGAAATATTGCAAATGAACGTGTGATGTTTTAGTAAAACATGCCTAAAATACCGGTTCAATCTTCTAACACTGACCTGTTTTAAACACAGACACGTCGTAACGTTTGGCCTTTTCAGAAGTGAGATTATTATTATTGCCAGAAATATAAGAAATGTGTCACAAACAGGGTGATATGTTTGTCCTTTCTCTGCTTTTATAAAAATCAAATTTAGACTTATTTATTTGTCTGGCTAGACATCCTAAATTCTCAAAATATATCTTTTGGTCGTCTTCAGCCAAACATGATGATGTGAGTTTAAAAACGTTCCTACTGGCAGAAGAAATACTGTATTCTGAGACATATGGGTCAGAAAAACACTTAATTCATCGAGCCAACTGTTACCGTAAAGGGGGGTTTGCTTTTCTAAGAGATAACTGGAGCGAGACCAGGAGAGACGTCCAGTAAACCCCCAGTAAACGCCCAGTAAACCCTCAGTAACCTCCCAGTAAACCCTCAGTAAACCCTCAGTAACCTCCCAGTAAACCCCCAGTAAACCCTCAGTAACCTCCCAGTAAACGTCCAGTAACCTCCCAGTAACCTCCCAGTAAACCCCCAGTAAACTCCCATTAACCTCCCAGTAAACCCTCAGTAACCTCCCAGTAAACCCCCAGTAATCTCCCTGT
>CAKAKR010055328.1:0-10241 GCA_916700685.1 Adelosebastes latens
CAAATCAATGACAGATATTGATCCAGAAACCCTCACAGGTACTGCATTTAGCATAAAACAATATGCTCACATCATAACATGTCAAACTGCAGCCCAACAGGCAACAACAGCTGTCAGTGTGTCAGTGTGCTGACTTGACTATGACTTGCCCCAAACTGCATGTGATGATCATAAAGTGGGCATGTCTGTAAAGGGGAGACTCGTGGGTACCCATAGAACCCATTTACATTCACTGATCTGGAGGTCAGAGGTCAAGGGACCCCTTTGGAGCGTTATTTAACCTCCTTCATGACCAGCTGGTCTGACATGGTTGGTACCGATGGATTCATCAGGTTCTGTAGTTTACTATGATGCCAGTATCTTCTAGCTTTAAAACTAACTCACCTGATATCAGTATTATATAGCAGCCATCAGCCGTCCTGAACTCTAAATATCGTCATCGGCCAGTGAAAAACTCCTTTTGGTTGACCACTACTCAGAACCAGTCAAGCATGAATGTGAACGCCATGAATGGCTGAATGTTTTGAGCACGTTGCACAAATGACACCTCGAGTGTCTGAACTGTGAGCTGGTAGTCTGGAGGAAGACGTGGTAGTCTAGTGGATGTTGTTCTTGTGCCTCACCATGACCTGAAACCAGCACATATTGTACATACCAGCTCGTGTTAGCGTGTTGCGTGTGTGTGTGGTTGCATGTCAAACAGCTCGTCAAGAGGAAGTGCAGCAATGGACAATTTTAAAAGTGTGTGTGACGGAGAGAGAGAGAACGAGAGAGAGGGAGGGAAGTGCATGCTATCATACAGAGAAACTGTACAAGGTTGTACTTTGAGTTTTGGGACATATTGAATAGTAAAACACAAATAGAACACGGGGTTAAAGTACAGGCAAGCGTCAGCTGTGATTTGAGTTGTTCATCCATGGTGAAGCAATGCTGTTTTTTTAACACACTTTGTGACACATTGTAAAGAGGAACTGCCCAGTCAGCCTCTACACAGCATCACTAACCCAATCCTGATGAACTGACCTTGTAGGTGACCTCTAGGAGGGCGTAGCAGGGCTTCAGGGAGTCCACGTCCACGGGGACCAGCAGGCGTGGCTCTGCAGCCAGCACGGCCAGGTGCCGCAGGGCCTGCAGGTGGTAGCTGCAGCAACAAGAGCAACACATCCAGTATACTGTCTATTAATAATCAATAAGAGGTCTGCTACTCTCCTGGATGATGGAAGCTCCTCTTTTATGAAAGAAACTGAAAATCTGATGAATTTATAAATCATTCTACTATTTAATTTATTGATTTAACTTCATATTATGTTTGTGTTAATAATAATAATGTAATCGGTTGGATGTGTCTCCTTACATTAATGAACCCATGACCCACTAGAAGGTTTCCATGGAGCAGCAGGTGGTTGTAATGTGTAGTTTTAAGGTGTAAATGTTGGTCAGGAATTCACTTTTGGGAGAAACATGAAATACTTTGACAGCAAGTATTTTGTGCACATTTTTTTTGTACATTTTAAATACCAAAAGATTCACTGATTTCAATCTAAACGGTGTCAGATTAATCCTAATACAAGCTACCACCGCCGGATGGGAGGTTTTGTGTTAAGGACGATGTATACAGCATGTGCATTGATGAGCAGCATCCAAGTAGTCATTTAAAACAGTTGCTATAACTTTGTTAACATGGCTTCAGAGTCAGCTGGATGTCCATCACTAATGGAAGGTTTACAACGTTCACATCTTCATACGGATCGATATTCACCTTTTGGGACTCTTTGGATCACCATCCACTCAGCCCCCCAAACAGAGACAGACGTATACTAACACTAGAACACTATAAAGGACCCCTATACTCTATCTGACGGAGGTCTTGTTGTCATATAGTGTGTGTGGGTGTGTCAGTCTCACCGGTTGTCAGTACTGTGAGCGGGGAAGTGTGGGTAGAGGGCACACAGCAGAGCAGCGATGGCTGAGTTGGAGGTGCTCAGGGTGTACCTACAGTAACAGACATCATTAAACTCTATTAAACACTCGTTCTAACAGTCCACAACATGTTCATTCACACAGCACACGTGTTTCCATTCATAGGTTTTTATGAAGCATCACATGAGAAAACTTCCTCAATTGTGCAAAAAAAGATTTGACGTTCGCTTGAGGTGTTTTTTTTCCTTTGTCGAAAAAGAGTTGATGGACGGCGTGGGATGAGGAAACGCCTTTACCGAAAAACGTTCTGATGTGGCGAACATTTAACTCACATGATGACAGACCAGCTGTTTCTGCTGTCAGCAGTCAGCAGCCGGTACGTTAGAATCATTACAATCCTCTTGTTGTTCTCTCGACGTCAGACGGAAACTGGTTGAAGCGACGTTCTTGCCTGTTCTTGACTACGGTGATCTGCTTTACATGAATGCATCAGTCCGTTGTCTCCATATGTTGGATACTGTATATCTATATACATATACTATATTAAGGTTGGTTACTAACTGTGGAGCCCTCACTCATCACTGGATACTGTACTCCAAAGTAAACTGGCCTGCTCTGTCAATACGTGATCTTAGCCATTGGTATGTTGTTATCTAGAAGGCCATTCTGGGTCGACTCCCCTGTTATTGATCTGTCTTTCTAACCAGAAAACATGGATATTATGGGCTACGGTCTCAGGACACGATGCTGATGACTGTTCCCAGAGTTCGGACCGAGTTGGGAAAGAAGGGTACTTGTTTTGATTGAAATAGGATGATTTGGCTTCCCTGCACTCTTTTGGTACGGCACCTTTGAGCTGATCTATTGTTTTTGAATGTGTGTGTATGAAACTGTTGGTACTGCTGCCGTTCTTTGGCCAGGTCGCTCTTGAAAAAGAGATTTTAATCTCAATGGGTTTAAACCTGGTTAAATAAAGGTAAATGAAAATCATTGCATTCATTTTAGGGCTGTTAAAGTTTAACGCAAATTCGTTTTAACGCCACTAATTTCTTTAACGCATTAATGTAATCGATCTTCCGGAGGTTATAGCGGCTCAGTTTTGCATCAATAGTCAGTCTCATGTTTTCAACCAATAACATCACAGAGTTCCTCCGACCATTAAATAAAATCAAACTGACTAACAGCAACATCTGGAACTTCCTGCTTTGAGGGTTCGGTCCACTTCTGCTTCACTAACGGAAGGATGGAGCCGTTAAAAGGAGGATTACTGGTGAACAACCACTTCCTCTGAGTCACTGTCTTTTTATGCTGTCCTCCACATTTTCAACTTCTACTGTGGATGAGCAGAGAACAGATGTGTAGCTGTTTAACTGTGGTTTTCTACTACCCATAAAGATGTGTGAAGCTATAATGTATTGGCCCCTGTGGGGAAGTTTGTCCTCTAACTCTGACCCACGCTGCCTCTGAAACAGAAGCTGCCCACTGCTTCTGTTTCAGCGTCCAGGGTCAGCGTCCAGGGTCAGCGTCCAGGGTCAGCGTCCAGGGTCCAACTCCAGCTCTAAGGCCGGTGTTCTGGTCGAGGTCAATGGTAGAAGTATTTATAATACCTCACATGTTGGCGTTTGGTTTGGGAGGAAACCAGTCACCGTGCACGTCAGCTGGATTCTGGCAGGATCTGGTGGGCTCGTGATGGACCTATTCCTTATTCTGGCTCTTCTATACGCGTCAGGTTTGGTGCTGGACCTGCTTGTTACGCAATATCGTGGGATCACAAGATCACACAAAAATCCTTCTTCTCAGGCTTCAAGTGATGTGTTTGTGTCCGGACCACCAGCATCCTGTGAGGAGTTACTGGCAGCTGCTGCCACAGTTTAGGTGTGTGTGATGCAACGACGCGGAGAAGCGACTGTTCGTTCAAAACAACAATGGCGGCCCCTGAAGAGGTTAGCGTAGACGCTGCAGTAGCATCAGTTCTATCAGATCATCAGATCTGGAGGGTATTTCTTCATTGAAAGAAGAGCAAAGAACGGCACTGCAGGTGGATGTTTTCGCTCTTCTCACGACTGGCTACGGCAAGCGTTTGATTGACAGATGGTTCATCCAATCACCTGCCGAGTATTTGTTCCAAAGACGTCTTCTCAGACGGTTCTGCGTCCGGGTTAGGGAACCAGAGCACTCACAATAAAACCATGTGCACATGGGAAGGACATGCAAATCCCCCCGTGCAGACCTACAGCAGGCTGCAGCTATCATTAGTCTCAACACCACCATGTGACTTTGGACGGAAAAACTTTCACTTCAGTTTATGAAATGCTAAAAAAACGGACTAAATGGGAAGAGAAACTAACTGAGCTAACAGAAAGAGAGAGAGAGGGAGAGAGAGAGAGAGAGAGAGAGAGGAATACAACCTGAAACCCACATGACGGATCAGCGGTTATGAGGATAAACAGAGGTGAGGAAATGAATGATGGAGGGATAACGACGATTATGTGGAGAGCAAATGCGAATAGAACATTTCAATGCAAACGGGTCTGAATGACAGACAGCCTGAGTCTGACCTTTAACCTCTGCAGACCTGCTGAAACACATTCACCATAATAACACACGGTACGGTCGGTGCGTGGCATTCAGACCGAGTCCCTGCAGCTGCCTGAGCTTTCAGCCGGCCGCTCTAAAAGAAAACACGATCCCAATAAAATCAGAAGGTTCATCTGATTACGGCTGGAGGTGTAATGAGAGACAGGGAGCCGCTGGTTCTCCTGAAAACACACAGGCCGAGGTCAGTGGTCGGACCAACCTGGTCTGGGTGTGTGTGTGTGTGTATAAATGTCATTCATTATGCACGAGACAGCACTCAAAACAGACTAGTGTGTACGTGGTTGTACCTGATCCTTCCCAGAAACAACAGTCCAAAATCTAGTGAGTGAGTGTGTGTCTGTTTTTCAATCTGAGTCTTGTTGCTGTGCAGCATTTCAGGTGTCCTACGACAGGCTAGAATATAATTAACCTCGGTGGCTTCTAGGTTGTATAAAACACAACAAACCTTTTGGAAAATGCTTCTTATTCAATAACAAATAACAAATACTGACAACAATACTGAAGAATAACAGAATCCTTCAAAATGAAGAGAGACACGTGTTGCAGCGCTATGTCGTCCAGAGTCCTTCCCGACTCGCGTCATGGAGACGAGCCAAGCCGGAGACCTCATCGCTTATGTCGGAACGCCACCGCCCGGGCTGAGAGGGCTGAGAGGAAGCCGCCACAGGCTGCATTACGCTGCCAGAGAGGCGGTGCATAACGCGTGGAGACAGCAGCCTCAAAGCGCCGATGTTTAAGAGGAGAAGCAAACGGGACTTTTTCATCTAAGAATATATATATTTTTTTTTTTCTGTGGGGAATCGGTGAAATAAATGTTGAGTCAGTTTCTTGTTTATGTCCTACTCCCACAGAAACAAGAAACGTAGTTTCAGAGACTTTGTTTCTGCATTCCGGTGACTTTTAAATAATACAAATGTTAAAATAATAAGTACACTGCAACAGCATTATTAATCTTCAAGACATTTTACTTTTAATTCTCAGGAAATAAATCTGAATAATTCTCTCCTCTGGTATAAACTAACATGTATAAAAACATCAGTTTTTATACATTTATTATTCCTGTTTGAGTATTTCTTTCTCTTCGTTCTTTCCATTTCTCTCTCCGTCTCTCACTGAAGGTCCTTTCAGACACAACGCGACAACGCCACCACTGACCTCTGAAACACCTTATTTCTAAGGTGATGTGACAGCTTTCTGCTGCATCGAGCAACGCCCAACATCGGGTGCTGTGCGTTGTGATGTGCGGCGAGCGAAAATGTGTCATAAATCGGGAGAAATACGGGAGAGTTGTGACCCCGGGAGGAAACCGGGAGAGGGCGATGACAAACAGGAGTCTCCTGATAAAATCAGGAGGGTTAGCCAGTATGACAGCAGCACCTGTACGGTGTGTGTGTGTGTGTGTGTGTGTGTGTGTGTGTGTGTGTGTGTGTGTGTGTGTGCGTGCGTGCGTGCGTGCCGGCGTCTCACCTGCCCCCTCCCAGGAAGAGCAGACCCAGTGCCATGTGATGAGCCATGTGGAAGCCGTAGTTCATCTCGCCGCCGGTTCTCTTGTGGAAGAAGCGACAGAGCTGCAGGACCTTCAGGTTCCCGGTGCCGGACATCACCATGGACATCGCCAGCAGGATCATGGACAGACCCGTCTGCAGGTTGTAGTAACCCGTCTGCTGAGGTAGCAGAGAGAGTGAAGAGGAAATAGAAGAAATCATTATCTGGAGTATAAACAGCATGTGAGGCTACGCATCACTTTAAACTTCTCCAAACACTTACCACAGCAGCGGTACCAGCGAAGGACATGATCTTCATGAAGGTTCTGGCAAACTCGTAGAGGCAGTCGAAGGCATCGGAGTTGGCAGAGCCGGCAAAGCGTAAGCCCAACGCCATACAGGCCCCGGCGGTGATGTAGTCCTGGGCTTGGCTGAGAAATACATATAACATGATGATGATCAGTCGCTCTGGAGAATATCTACCACCACAACTACAGACGCTGGTGACACTAAGGAATCACCTGAAGAGGAACAATATTCACGCTTTATCCCAGAACTATATGATCAGAATGAAATGAGCCGGTTTCTGGGTGAAATACTCACGCCATCGTCTCCATGTTAATGTCCTCTGAAGGGTCAAACGTCCCCCTCATGATCTGAAGACAAAAGACATGGAGATACTTTCTATGGACGGTGTTATGTGACTGGCTGTTTGAGCCTTTCTAACATGTAAACTGGCATCACATTCTCCCGACCTCATCAGAAGTAAAACAATGAATGGTTGTCATTTACTGGAAAGATATTAAAAGTACATGATGCTGTATATAAAAAGACATCAAGTCCCAGAGAGGGTTGCAGTAAGAAACATCCAATCACAATGTGGTTATTGACAGAAAGTAAGTAAAGATAAAGATAAGAACACTGAAGACTAAAGATAGCCAATACAGTGAGATCCACGGCCTCGCTCCTCTACGGTGGCTGTTACGGCCTCGCTCCTCTACGGTGGCTGTTAAGGTCTCGCTCCTCTACGGTGGCTGTTAAGGTCTCGCTCCTCTACGGTGGCTGTTAAGGTCTCGCTCCTCTACGGTGGCTGTTACGGCCTCGCTCCTCTACGGTGGCTGTTAAGGTCTCGCTCCTCTACGGTGGCTGTTAAGGTCTCGCTCCTCTACGGTGGCTGTTAAGGTCTCGCTCCTCTACGGTGGCTGTTAAGGTCTCGCTCCTCTACGATGGCTCTTAAGGTGTTTCCAAACTGCACTTTGTTCAGATAACCTGTCAAACATCCTTCACTGTCCTGTCTGCTGATGAAGCAGCTGATGCTCTTTCCTTGTTTATCCAGGGTGACTATTTCTGCTCATGTTAACTCTCCAGCTCTTCTCTGTGTGCATCAGGAGAGAGACACCAGACAGTGATTGTGTACAGCAGCAAATGGATATAAGTGAAAAACCTCCTCAGAAAGGAAGTATCTCTCACAGCTTGGATGTTCTCTACAAGTCACCGTGACTCGTTGTCAGGTCTGCAGCATCACAGCTCCAGATATATGTCAGCTCAGTAATCATCTCTGTGTCTCTATGTGTGTGTATTTTCTCACCTGGGGGATGTTACTCTTGACCCACTCAGTGTTCGGGAGGATTTCATCCCACATGATGATACAGCGAGCCAGAGTCTGAGAGGGAGGAGAGGAGGAGAGAGAGACAGGTATATATATACCACATTATAGAGAGCTGGGGAGAATGATCTCTCCAACACACCTGAGTGCCACACTAACTCACCCGCAGCAGCAGAAACTCTGGCTTGATGAAGTCCAGCAGGAACCAGGTGTCTGGAGGTTTCAGCCAATCAGCGATGGACCTGGTGGACAGAAGGACGTGTTAATACCCTCCTTCAACACCCTCTCAGCCAACAGACGGACAGCATCATCAGAGGAGCCTCCGAGAAGAAGACAGGAACCTCTTAGAGGTAGAGGATGGAGGAGTCTGGTTCTGATGTTTCATCAGGCAGGTTAGGATGTTCTGCTCCACGTTCACATGGACAAGAGACGGGTGGAAAGTAGAAAGCACCACATCATGTTTATAAAACTCAGCGTCAGTCGGGGTTATGCAGTAATGATGGATGATTGAATGAATGACTGATGAAAGGGAGATTAGACAAGTATTTAATACTCTGATCAACCTGGGAGCGTAGGGACGCACCAATCCGACTTTTTCAGTCCCAATACCGACAGCGATACCGGGGCTTTGGGTATCGGCGACGGGCGATACCGAGTACCGATCCCAGTGTTTAATTCAATTCAATTTATTTTTATATAGCGTCAAATCATAACAGACGTTATCTCGAGACGCTTTATATATCGAGCAGGTCTAGACTGTACTCTATAATGTAATACTCTATACTTAATTATAAGTAACATAATTTAATACTCTAACGAACTCAATAAAGTTTAATTAATCAGCTGTGTGGATTGTGGAAATGACTGGGATCATTCTTTTATGTGTAAGGCAACATCAGGCTGGAATTGAACATTTCCTATATTTGTAAAACGAAATGTAACAAATAATAAATACATAAATATATATTAAGTAAGTTATTTTTATTATTAACAATAATATTTTTAATGCAGCCACAAACTGGTCAAAACCAGCCTATAATGTTTATTATGTATTTTATTTCATTTAAAAATGTATTTTGAACATGTAAAATAAAAAATAAAAAATAAAAAAAAGAGAATGAGCATACAAACAAGTGGACAGAAAACAAGTAATATAATAATATAATATATTTACATACAATGAAAAGCATAAGGAAAAGAGATTGTCAAACACTTGATGCCTTGGTTTACATAATCTAAAAGGAATGAGAAGAAGTATAAACTTATTTAATCCCTCTTTAACCCCTTCTCTCCATAAATCATTCACTGATAATTAGCCAGCTTCCTTATTAATCTAAACATATACTCTAAAAATAATTATTAATAACTTTTTATCTCTGTCATACAAAAATATAAATTAATTACTGATATAATTATCAAAATACAAATTCATTATCAATAATAATAATATAAATGGATAATGTTAAAAGATACACTATGTTTTTTTCAAGGACAAAAGGAGAACGTTGAAATAATGTTCTAGGACATTTTGACTTCTTTCTTATTTTCTGTGTTTTCTATGACTGGAATATTGATGTGTTTTCCAGGTCGCGTGGGAACGCTGCATCATTGATCGTTTACATGATCTATAACATGAGTGTCTCCTCTCACCTGTTGTTGGTCTTCAGGTAGATCATGGCGAGGGCCAGCGTGGCGCCAGGACACGTCACGTCTACATTGATGGTGTCGCCCTCCTGGAGCGAACATTGATAATGTTTGAAGAAAGAAAAATAATGATTAGTTATCTGTCTATCGAACCACAGAAACTACTCAGATAACTATCAGAGTCCTGTTGTCAACATGCTGTATCTAATGTCTATATCTTTATAATGTCATGTACTACTCAGATAACTATCAGAGTCCTGTTGTCAACATGCTGTATCTAATGTCTATATCTTTATAATGTCATGTACTACTCAGCTAACTATCAGAGTCCTGATGTCAACATGCTGTATCTAATGTCTATATCTTTATAATGTCATGTACTACTCAGATAACTATCAGAGTCCTGATGTCAACATGCTGTATCTAATGTCTATATCTTTATAATGTCATGTACTACTCAGATAACTATCAGAGTCCTGATGTCAACATACTGTATCTAATGTCTATATCTTTATAATGTCATGTACTACTCAGATAACTATCAGAGTCCTGATGTCAACATGCTGTATCTAATGTCTATATCTTTATAATGTCATGTACTACTCAGATAACTATCAGAGTCCTGTTGTCAACATGCTGTATCTAATGTCTATATCTTTATAATGGAATCAATCAGTTCACTGACTTCAGGAACGCTGGAACTGATTCATGAAGGTCCATTAAATACAGCAGTTAGTGTATTACATAACTGAGATTCACTTCTTTTCTAATAGGTTTATATCAAAGGAGTGTCGATTTGTAGCTGGGGGACTTGTGTCTACCTTGATCTAGTAGCTGGGGGACTTGTGTCTACCTTGATCTAGTAGCTGGGGGACTTGTGTCTACCTTGATCTAGTAGCTGGGGGACTTGTGTCTACCTTGATCTAGTAGCTGGGGGACTTGTGTCTACCTTGATCTGGTAGCTGGGGGACTTGTGTCTACCTTGATCT
>CAKAKR010055331.1:0-12359 GCA_916700685.1 Adelosebastes latens
CCATACATTTTGAGGTACATTTTGGGGTAATTTGGCAGTAATTCTAAAGAAATTTCAAATAGGTTACTTGCTAATTATCACCTGATTACCATGAAATTTGCGGACCTGTAAAATGAAGTGTTACCGTCTGTTTCACCTCGTGTGAAATCAAACTGTGAAATCAAACCGTCTGATTGGAAACTGTGAGATCGATACCAGCGAATGCTGAATCAGTGAAGTCTGTGACACCTCGGCTTCTAATTATAAGATGTTCTGATCCGAGTCCAGCCCTGCAGAACATTGCTTATGACATTTATGAGTCAAATATCCGCTGCCGTGTTGACGCACACTAAACAAAGTGAGTCACAACGGACAGAAATGAGCAATCCCATTTTAACTGAACACCAGAATTCAGTCATTTGGAGGAGGAAGACCTGGTCACATGACTGCATGGTGACTGCACGGTGTCTGCACGGTGACTGCACGGTGACTGCAGGTGACTGCATGGTGTCTGCATGGTGACTGCATGGTGTCTGCACGGTGACTGCACGGTGTTTGCATGGTGACTGCATGGTGTCTGCACGGTGACTGCATGGTGTCTGCACGGTGACTGCACGGTGTCTGCACGGTGTCTGCACGGTGACTGCATGGAGACTGCATGGAGGGCATCACTACTCACCACCACGGGGCATCACTACTCACCACCACGGGGCATCACAAAGAATGGTCCAGCTGAAGCGGTGGAACTGTGGGCCGGGGTTAGGGAGGCAAAGATCTCACCACCAACATGATTTAAAAGACAAACTACAGTTTAAAAAGTCGGTTTCACACCTGCAGCAACACCAGCTCTACAGCAGCATGCCAGGCAGAAACCAGAGGACTTAACAGGCCTCAGGTGTGTCTCATATAACCAGTCTGATGGTCTGATGGTCTGATGGTCTGATTGGTGGGTTGGAGGAGGAGGAGGAGTCAGGTAAGAGGCTGCGTTCAAGAGCTGAAGACTCTATCAGGGAACCAAGAAAACAAAGGTTCCTTTAACACACTGACATGCACACAATGACAACACTAACATGATGATGTTCACCATCTTACTGACTCAATGAAAGACTGATAGAAAGGACAGAGGACGTCTACGCGTTGGCGTGGAGGGTCCGCCATGTTAATAACCATCCCAAACTAATCAGCAGCGAGTGGAAGTGGGTTATAAAACCCTCTATCAGCGAGCTGCATCGATGCCGACTTAACAGACTTAACCAGACGCCCTCACTGACGACGTGCGACGCCGTTTAGTGTTCCTCATGAAACACCATCTGATGTCAGTTCTGTGTGACCACCGCTACAAACATCTACTGTAAACTGATCAAACTGATTCTCACACAAATAGATTGTATTTAGGATCAAATATACCCTTGTCCAGTCTATACTGTCTATATATCTCTCTCTATATATAGATATATATACAGATATATATATCTATATATATATTAGATAGATAGATAGATAGACAGATACAGTATATTCCTGAATTTAAAGAAAATGTCCTTGTGTGCACACATTTAATTGATTGTCCCAGACTGAGGCAGGTTTGACTCAATACTGTGTGTGTGTGTGTGTGTGTGTGTGTGTGTGTGTGTGTGTGTGTGTGTGTGCGTGTGTGTGTGTGTGTGTGTGTGTGTGATTACCGGCTGCTCTGTGGAGAGGCTTCACTCATTAACTCTCATCACTGCTGATCTTAATGGACCACACAGAGTAAAAATAGATGGAGGGAGGGCTGCAGCCTTTTAACACCAGGCACCGTGCATGTGCATGTACATGTATGTGCATGTATGTGTGTACGTGCATGTGTGTGTGTGTGTGCGTGCGCTTGCTGAGCTCTTCGTTCTACGTTGAAAGACTGAAGTTCTTCTGCTTCAGACGACCGTATACATCTACAGATACATGACTCCTAAATGAAGAGAGGTGATAACACCTTATTCTTATATTCTCATACATCTCTAATATATATATATATATATATATATAGATATATATATATACAGTATATACAGTATAATGCCTCATACAGACTGAAAAAGTTCAACAGATTTGACATACCGAGGCTGCAGAGCTGCATAAATGAAAATAAAACCTCAATCCTACCGAAGTCTTTTTGCTGGAAAGAAATGATGAATCAGTTAAAATCATTCTTGTTTATTACAGACTGGGTCTTATTTTCATAGCTTTGGCCGTTGTATTGCATTGATTACGTTAAGATAACATATTCCTTTATTAGTCCCACAGTGGGGAAATTTGCAACTCAATCAGGGAACAGTTGAACATCGCTGAAATGAAGTCAGACAGGGCAAGAAACACAAGCAGTGAGACAGTTGGAGGGGTTTTACTCAAACCCTTTATATAAATGTATATATACTGTAAGTAAGGGATAATGTACAGCGAGCCGGTCATTGTTGTAAATGAAACCCCGACAGGGCGAATCTGCACCCTGAAGCGAAGCTCCCTTTGTGGAGCAAACACAAAATGTCATCAATGATCCCTGATTGAACAGGAAAACTGTTTGGATGCTGGATTATAAATTAGTTTGGTAATATGCACCTTAAACGCACCATGTTAGTATAAAGTGAGCTGGTCCAGAAGGAGCCTTATAAGGCCCAGACACACCAGACCAGACATCAGAACCAGACACCAGACCAGACATCAGAACCAGACACCAGACCAGACATCAGAACCAGACATCAGAACCAGACATCAGAACCAGACATCAGAACCAGCCGGACAAAGGCCGACAATTGTGTCGCCTGTGTCTTGGCCAAAAAGTTGCACACGAACACGCCGCAGAGACGACAGCCAACGGCCGACGGCCAGCTACCACGTACTGTACGTTCTGCTCCTCCGTGAGAGGAAATAACTCTGCACACCAGCAGGCGGCGGTAGTCTGTATCCGTCATTCAGAAACGGAAACAGGAAGAGCGAGGACGGCGGATATACAAGCTGTTGTTATGATACAAACATGAACCATTTCCACACCACTCTCACTCACCACTGAGCTTCATTCCAGATGTTCATATCACAGTGAACGATCAGATGAAGATGAAGATGAAACATGAGAACATCTACATCTGATTGGTTGAAGCTGAACAGCCAATCAGAGAGATTTCTCTCACCGACGAGCTCCACCGCCGATTCCACACGCTGAATCAGCCAAAACGCCTCCGACAACACGGGCCGACTAGAGCCGACACGGGCCGACACGGGCCGACTAGAGCCGTCACGGGCCGACACGGGCCGACACGGGCCGACTAGAGCCGACGCTGCTCGACACGCTGCAAAAACTGGACCGACCGACGGCCGTAAACCTGGTGCTTGGTGTGTCAGGGCCTTTTTATCTACTGTAGAGGAGCTCTGTGTCAACATCTAGTTATAATAACATTCATATTCAGTTGATATTATGCTGGGATGGTGAATAGGAGCCTCATAGCTCATATTAGCCCCGGGCCCCCTACTGGGTTAATCCGGCACTGGCTGAAGGCTGAACCAGGACAAAGTCCAAACCTACAGAAATAAGACTGAAGTTGTAATAAAGTGGAAGTGCAGCTGAAGAGTGCAGCTTTCTGTGCTAAACTAAGCTAACCTTATTGTTAAAAAGGAACCCAGGAGGTTTTCTGAGTGTGGATTGGACCAAACGATCCTCTGAGATGCAGGAACACGAAGCTGGATGTGACTGAAAAGAAGAACGCACACTTTCCCTACAGCCAATAAACTATAAGTGCTCTCACATCTCAGCCGTCTACGTGTCCTTCTTTAAATTAAAATCATAAAGTCAGCAGCCGGGCTTCACTTCTTCCTCCTCGGCCTCAGAGTTGATTCACTTCCTGCTTCATTTCCCTCGACTGACTGACAGCTTCGTTTCGGGGCTTTTACAGTTCAGCTTTGGAGACATGCAGGAAGTCACTGCGCATCAACATCATCAACCTGAAAAACACACTCAGCTCACGACGTGGTCCGGACGTTTCCCCGTCACACACCAACCACCCCCCCACCCTCCTATCTATCCTCGGGCTGCAATGAGACATTTATGAAAAATAAATAAATAAATAAAAGAGTGAACTTAAACAGGACGAGCAGATATCTGGAGGACGGAGCCGGCCACAATAAAAAATAAATAAAAAAATAAGTGACTCAATAAATAAATAAATAAATAAATAAATATGTCATTAAATGTAGCAGAAAATAATATAAAAAAAATAAATGCTGCCATTAATTAATTGAAAAATATAACATAAGCAGAAGCAGACACCATTTAGTGTGTTAATGAGGCAGAAATACATAAAGAAATGTAAAAAAGAAATGTATAAAGAACAGAATACAGAAATAAATATGTCTGGGGAAATAAATAAGGAGTGAAATGCAAAATCATGGACATTTATGCATGCATGGATAAATAAATAAATAAATAAAGAAAGAAATACATTTAAAAATAAATACAAATTAAATAATATATATATAAATAAAACCTAAATTAGAAAATATATAAATAATAAATGTTAAAATATATTAATGAATTTAAAAATTAATAAAACTAAATAAATAAAAAGGAAAATTAAACAGTGGAATAAATAAATAAATAAGGGAATTAATACAACATACAACATCACATTTTATCAGTTGATTAATGGCTTGTTTTATATTTAATATTATTTTTGCTACATTTAAAGACATATTTATTTATTTATTTATTTATCAAGGCATTTATTTCTTTATTCATTTATTTTTCTGTCCTCCATGCAGATAAAACACTAAAAACGGTGATAGAAAAGAATGAAAAAACACACAAAATACTGACATAAAAAACTAATTTACAATATTTAATTATAGGTGACAGGATGTCCTGCATTTTGTGAACCACCTGTTTAACACACACACACACACTCTCACACACACACATACATGGCAGCCTGCAGCTCTAACGACTTTTTCAATTAGCAGCGGTCCTGATTGTGTCTCGCTGCAGCAGCCGATCAATAAATCGGCCAGATAAATGATCCTGAGTCTCTGAGGGAGGAAAAGGCCACAGCACAGATTAATCAGCAGCTCTGACGTTCTACAGAAAACTCTGTTTAGCTCCATCATCGTGATGTTCTCTTACATGTAGATGTTTTAGGGGTTAGATAGCAGGTCAGAGCAGCTAAGAACTGCATGTGATTATCAGAACTCATATCTCGTAAAGTTATGACTTTATTCTCGTAATATTACGACTTTTTTTCTCGTAAAGTTATGACTTTATTCTCGTAATATTCTGACTTTATTCTCGTAAAGTTATGACTTTATTCTCGTAAAGTTATGACTTTATTCTCGTAAAGTTATGACTTTATTCTCGTAATATTCTGACTTTATTCTCGTAAAGTTATGACTTTATTCTCGTAAAGTTATGACTTTATTCTCGTAATATTACGACTTTTTTCTCGTAAAGTTATGACTTTATTCTCGTTATATTGCGACTTTTTTTCTCGTAATATTCTGACTTTATTCTGTAAATCTCAGATGTTTTTTCCCTCAATGTGGCCCTAATACTCCGTAGTACATTGTCTCTTTGGCCCTCACTGCATTAGACTTATATTCTATATACTTAGACTATAAACTGTGTTACCTTCATCACAATGATCACATGTTTTTGCGCCTCCAGACAGATTATGGCTCTTTTGATAGTAAAGGTTGCTGACCCCTGACCCGTGACCCCTGACCTCTGACCCCTGGTCTAACCCATACAGTATAATGTGAAGAGCCAACACATGGTGGTTTTTAACGCTGATCTCTAACAACATCTGAGTGAAACGTGCTGAAACAGCTGCTGCAGCTCGAGTTGCTCTCTGAGGGTTGATCCACGTCACAGGACGTCCGGCTGAACAGACACGATTCTCGTGCACATGGATGAAAGCTGATGTTTATATGCGTCATCACAACAAAACACACACACACACACACACACACACACACACACAGTCCTGCAAATGTCAGAGGTAACTGTCTAATGTCAGTGATGCTATTCGCAGCTTCACGACTCTCCCAAACAAGAGACGACTGATTGAAGCTAAACTTCCTCTTTAAGGGGAAACTGTTGGAGGCTATTAGTGTTTGTTATAAACGGGTATTTTCCATCGAGCTCCAGGTCAGATTCTCAGGGATGAAAAATGATTTTATCATGTGAATTTCTCAAAATCAGAGCAAACTGATGATAAATGATATGAGACTAGAACACTTTTTGGTTTGTTTTAGTATGAAAAAAATCACAAGTTGATGCCGCTCATTAGGAATCATTATAAAGCACAATAAAAGCACAACCACTGCTATAATAAGAATAAGAATAGAGTGGTTTATCAAACATAATGTGAAAAACGTTTAGTGTTGAATTCCTCATCAGGGACATCGTGTTAGATTTACTGTGATGTTCACACTTTGGTTCCACAATTTATTGGAAGAAAATGTAAAACAATGCAGATGCAAAGATGCAGCAGCAGCGGCTGAGAGGTGTTTCAGTGACTTCACCAAGTTAAATAGAAGACTTGTAACACTGAAATAATTCCCTGAGAATGTATTAAAGTTTAAAGGGACAGTGTGGAGGATTTGGTGGCATCTAGTGGTGCGGTTGCAGATTGCAACCAGCTGAGTTGCCCTCCACTCACTCCTTCCTGTCTAAGACTAATGTGAGCCGGCGAGCGCAAAACCGTGATAACGCCGTTCTCCTCGCTCAGAGGCCATCCATACCATAATAAGGCTACTTTAGGAGCAACGTGGAAGTCAGACGGTGACTGTCGGTATACCACCGCAGTTTCACCAGCGTGTCGGAGAACTACGGAGGCCTCCAGGTAACGTTAAAACATGAAAGTGTCTCTCTAGAGTCAGAGTTTGGTTTGTCTGTTCGGGGCTACTGGAGAAACATGGCAGTAAAACATGATGATAACGCGTAAACGCAAATTAGTTTTAACGCCACTAATGTCTTTAACGCATCTTGTGATTTTTGGGTTGTAGCTGTTCAGGAAGGATGTTAAATAACGCTACGAACTATAACCAACCCTAACCCACCAACTGGCATGGCCATTTTCAAAGGAGTCCCTTGACCTCTGACCTCCAGACGAGGCTTTCTGGACAATATCTGTCATTGTTTTGTTTTGTTCATTGATTTACAATAATAAATATATACATACATTTGCATAAAGCAGCATATTTGTCCACTCCCATGTTGATAAGAGGATTAAATACTGGACTAATCTCCCTTTAAGGTTCATTTAGAACAAATAAAACATGAGTATTTCTTCAGAAATACTCTGACAGAAAAGGTGGTGAGACAGAAGAAGACGAGGAAACAATGCTGCCATCTGCTGGAGAAAATAAAAACATGACTATTATATATATATATATATACATATATAGTATATATACAGTATACAGTATATACTGAATGTCTGTACATGAATCCATACAGGCTGTTTTCTCAAAATTAGTTTCTGAACTATAAATCTCCTCTTCAGCAGCTCCAACATTCACCAAACTCTCCGGTTTCATTCCTCTCTATATTCTGAAGGTTTCTACTGAGGGGTTTGTTCATATATCATCCATAACCTGATTTATACAACATGTTACACCTAAAAACATGGTGAAAATGGATATTTTTAATGGCTGTTGAATGAAGCTCGGTGGTTCGATCCCCGGCTGCTCCGGGTCACATGTCGATGTGTCCTTGAGCAAGACACTTAACCCCATATTGCTCCTGAAGGCATAGCCATCGGTGTGAATGAGTATTTAGATCAGATCCTGATGTGCAAAGTTGGCACCTTAGCAGCCTCTGATATCAGTGTATGAATGTGTGTGTGAATGTGTGTGTGTGAATGGGTGAATGCTGACATGTAGTGTAAAGAGCTTTAGATGGTCGGAAGACTAGAAAAGCGCTGCATGAATGCAAGTCCATTTTACCATAACATCTAAACTATTAAAAATGCAAAGGAATAAATCACTTCATCTATTGAGGAACAAGTTGCTTCTTGAGGCGGCAAAATCTGTTCTTTAATAAAAGATTCATCTGGTGATATCCTGTAAATAATCTAAGTTAAAAATGTTATGTTTAATATTATACATTCTTAAACTGCAAAGATGATATACCTACAAGAATGTGTTGGAAATAAAGCAAAGAATTATGGAGGGAAATTATATATTAAAGTTTATTTTATTTTCTTAACGAGAATTTACTTTTCCTCAGCCGTATTAAATTGGCATCAAGTCTAATTTCTGAAAATATTCAGCATTATAAACTATAGTAGTTAATTACTAGAGATATTTATCACTTCTTATGGTAAAATTAAACTCATCTTCATGTTTTTTTTTCACTATTTCAAACTGAAGTCGAGGCTGCAGGAACAAAAACCACAAAAACACGAGATGAGTTTTATGAAACGTCTATTTACAGGAAATATGAACATTTACAGTCCTCTTGAAGATCAACATTTATTTAAAAGAAATATACAAAACTATTTAAAAAGTAACAATACAATATATTTACATCCATTTAGTTTTAAAACATGATAAAAATTGTACAATTTAAAGCGTCTGTTTCTTTTTTTTTTGGCGTCAGAAGTGTTGGTCGCTCACAGACGACAACAGTCAGACGCCTGGTGACACTTTCTGGTTGATTGTTCCAGCAGTGTTCAACAGTCAGACGCCTGGTGACACTTTCTGGTTGATTGTTCCAGCAGTGTTCAACAGTCAGACGCCTGGTGACACTTTCTGGTTGATTGTTCCAGCAGCGTTCAACAGTCAGACGACTGATGACACTTTCTGGTTGATTGTTCCAGCAGTGTTCAACAGACAGACGCCTGATGACACTTTCTGGTTGATTGTCCCAGCAGTGTTCAACAAGTGCTTCAGTGAGTTCATTCAGTCATGTAGAGCCGGAGTTCTTCAGGTAACAAAGCTGTAAAAAGGCTCTGAGCTGTGGCGGGAGGCCGGTCCAGAGAGAGTTAAAACATTCAGTGAATAATAAGAAAACCTCAGTGAAGCTCCGTCACAGGCGCCGGATATTCCTCTTGCTGCGAGCGCTGCCCGGGATGATCGGGGTGGTGGTGTTGGCGGCGGGGAAGCAGGGCCGGGGCTGCACCACCCTGCAGGGGGTCGAGCCGTGGAAGGCCTCCCGGCAGTGGGTGCAGAAGTCGAAGCCACAGCTGAAGCGCGTGCACGTGGCCCTCTGGATCTCGGCCAGGTGCGTCGCTGGTGAGCCGCAGCGTTTGCAGGGACGCAGAGACTCGTGCTGCTTCAGACTGCTGGCGGCCTGGACGGAGGGAGAAGAAGAAGAAAACACATGAACGTTTGTTAAAGTCAGGGCTGCAGGGAAATACTTTCATTGTTGATTAATCGATTAGTTGTTTGGTCTATAAAATGTCAGAAAAAGGTGTTGATCAGTGTTTCCTAAAGCCCAAGATGACGTCCTCAAATGTCTTGTTTTGTCCAAAGATATTCAGTTTACTGTCCCAGAGGAGGAAAGAAACCAGAAAATAGTCACATTTAAGAAGCTGTAATCAGTTTTGACCCTTTTTTTTCTTTAAAAAAAAAGACTCGAATCGATCAAAATGGTGGGCGAGTTAGGGCGAGGGAGTTAACAGTTGAAGTCCAAAGAATGAAATGTACATTAATGCATCTTCCTTGGCGTGAATCTGATTTCCTCGCCATTGTATGTATGAGCAACTTTACGCCACAGCAGCAGGACGATTAATAGAAAACTAGTCACTTGTTCAAGTCCTTTTTCCAAATTTCAAACTTTTAATGGTTCCAGGTTCTTACATTACAGTCCATTAATATGTTTGGACTGTTGGGTCAAACAGAACAAGACGATTGTTGACGTCATCGTTGGATTCAGGAGAATCTGATGAGACCTTTTCACCGTTTTAAAAGACCAATAATGTAAATATTCATTGAGGCTCACCTTCATGTATTCATTGAAGCGTGTACATTGGGGTTTGGGCGTGCTGCCCTTCTGAGAGACAGCAGTCCTTCTGTTGACCCTGCAGCTCAGGGTGGATGAGGAAGTGGAGGATGAAGATGATGGAGTACTTGAGGAGGCCAGGGTCTGCATGCAGGACAGCACCACCCTGGACACCGCTACGTCTCTAGTCAGACCACAACCCTTCTGTCTCAGAGAGCTCCTCGACTCCTAAAGAAAACAAATATAAACGGTGACAAGTCAGAACATGAAATAGAGTTTCAGACAACTCAGTGAGCACACGTGTGTGTGTGTGTGTGTGTGTGTGTGTGTGTGTGTGTGCGTTCGTTCGTTTCCTCACCCTGAGTGCTTGCTCTGCACTTTGACTCCTGCTCAGAGCTGCTGTATCCTCACAGATGATCCTCCTCCATGTCCTGCTCACTTTCTTACAGCTGTGAGGAGAGAAAACGTGAACACATGATGAATATAGACAAGAAGAAAAGCAGTAACTAAGAAGAGAAATTATCCTCTCCATTAAACTTCTGTTAACTTTTACTTCCATACACATTTTAAAAATAATCGATCAGAATATGTGAGAATAGGTTCAATGCTCTTCTTTAATCTGAGCTACCTGTAACTTCTGCTGATAAAGGATCAACTTCAGGGTAAAATAGCATTTATTCCTGATGTAACCCGACTTGTTTCCTTGAAGATATAAAATAGTTTTACAGCTTGTTGTGTTTGGTGTTAGGCAGACTGATAAAAACACAACCTTATCGCCCTTGAAGCAGAAACAGAAGAGACCATCAGTCATATGAACCCCCTCTCTCTCCACACAGTGAAGCAGTTTGTAGTTTACCTGATGAGGTCCATGTCTCCCAGCAGGGACAGGATGTTGGTCAGGATGTTTCTCATGTTCCTGGAGAGCAGACATGAAAACACGTCGACGTACTCGCGGCCCATCTGGCCTCCGATCACCCGATCCAAGAGATGATCCTCTGCTACCTTTGTGACGATGCTCCAGTCGTACCTGAGACAACAATGACAGGAAAACATAAATCACTTATTTACTGAACATTTTATAGTCTAATTAAGAACAACTGAAACAAGGAATCAAACCTGAACTT
Organism: Adelosebastes latens; assembly: GCA_916700685.1. Lineage (NCBI taxonomy): Eukaryota > Metazoa > Chordata > Actinopteri > Perciformes > Sebastidae > Adelosebastes > Adelosebastes latens. The sequence goes on from CAKAKR010055331.1 coordinate 11,068, forward strand.
AGTTGTTGTTGTGGAGCTACACTGTTCTGAGAATTACCCGATGAAATGAGACCCCAAAATGGATCTCAGGCATTTGTCTGCCGATGTTTTACAAGAGGGAATATTGGATGTTTATGGTTCTGGTCCTAACCCTTACTATGGTTTCATTGAATATAAGACAATGATGGCACGATCTTGAGAAGGCAATTCATGCTTTTATTCGCTCTAGACTTGATTATTGTGATGCACTGTGTGTTGGTCTCAACCAGTCTTCCCTCGCGCCTCCAACCTGTGCAAAATGCTACTGCTCGCTTTTTAACTAACACTTCCAGACGTGAACAAGCTCTAAAAAACTAATTCTAACTCCCTTTCACAATTTTAATATTGGTAAGATATCCCAGAGGCAGAAAGATGATATGACACTATTCTGACCAAGAACTGGTTACTTACCACCTCGGGTGTACAATTGTTGTGCGTATGTGCACAACAGGAGGAAGTAAAAGTCACAATATGAGAATGTAATCCTACCTCTTATTCCTCCGATAGCTCTTGGCCAGCTCTTCACACACAGCCCGCTGGAACTTCAGTATGGGCAGGTTGGGGTTGCCGTGATGGTCGGACGGGGTGGACGACACTGCTGTTCTCCTCTTAGGACGATCCACAGGAGTGGAAGTTGGACGGTTACAGTCTGTCCTCCCTTGACATTTGGAGGGAGAAGTGTTTGGCGTTTTGTCTTGATGTGTAGCGGCAGCAGAAGGCAGCAAGGTCACGGTGGGTTTTCCCTGGACGTGTTCATCCTCTTCATCCACATGATGATCATCAATCTGACTGTTGTGCAGAGACAGATAGCCGCTGTCCTCAAACGCCTCATCCACAGTCCTGTCATGCTCCCTGCCGGTGCTGTTCTCCTTGTTGTGGACTGCTCTGGTGGTGTTGTTGAGAGAGAACAACACTGTGGTCACTCCTGCAGGTTTGATGGGTGGTGGGGGTTCTTTCACTGGGGAAGCTTTAAGGTGTAACACCCTGGACTCTGCAGCAGCAGCATAGCTTTTCTCCACACTGTTGGCCATGGCAGCTTCGGAGCGAGGGACTTTCATGATGACTTTCTTACAGTAAAACATGCACACTGTGCAGTCTGTAGATTTCTGGATAAAGGAGGTAAAACAGAGCTGGTGTTAGGTTTTAAATGTGGATAAAAGGAGAGAAAACAGGAGCTGTTAGTAGTTTTAATGTGGATAAAAGCAGGTAAAACAGGAGCCGTTAGTGGTTTTAATGTGGATTAAAGCAGGTAAAACAGAGCTGGTGTTAGTGGT